>OZ007497.1:229145084-229210084 GCA_963931805.1 Microdon myrmicae
TTCTTCATTTCGCACATCAAAATCATTATCTCTGAACCGCTTAAACCATCTTTTGTATGTTGCTTCCGATAGAGCGTGATCACCGTAAGCCTCGGCATGCATTCGGTGCAACTCTGCAGCACTTTTCTTCAAATGAAAACCAAAAATTAATGCTTTCCGCAAATCATCATTTTCTGGTACAAAATTCGACATTGTTAACAGGATTAAAAAAAAAGATGTTGTTTGTACAATGACTTGATGCATACTAAATATGTTTGACAGACGTCATAACAACCAAATAAAAATATAAGGCCTCGTTCACAACAAACGTTCCCTATCGATACATTTGTATCTTGACACTCGTTTCACACCGGTACACCTGTATATATATATACCTATGATGAATTGGTTATCAAGTTTGAACCAGCGACCTGTGATTCAGCGGTTCGACTCGGAAACATTGTAATTGTTGAAAACTCGGCAGAGTATGTCAGTCAGGTAAATTTCGATAAATACTGCGGTATGCTTCAGTATTCCTAGAATAAATGCATAGGAGAGTCAAGCGAAAGTGCCGTCAAATAGTAAGAACAACTTAAACTTATGAATATCAACGATCTATTCACGATGGAAGAACTTAGCGCTCTTTGATCGCAAAACTAAGTTAATGCAAATGAAGGTAGAACAATATAACGTTGTCACACAATTAGCCACTAAGTTTTCAGCTGGTTCGCGAGTCTTACCATCTTCCCTACACATTTTCCTGACAGATTCGCCAAATTTATTCTCTCAGTCGGTTGCGGTTAATTTTTTCCGATCCGGCTCG
Organism: Microdon myrmicae; assembly: GCA_963931805.1. Classification (NCBI taxonomy): domain Eukaryota; kingdom Metazoa; phylum Arthropoda; class Insecta; order Diptera; family Syrphidae; genus Microdon; species Microdon myrmicae. The sequence continues at coordinate 229,145,887 of OZ007497.1, forward strand.
AAGGACTAAATAATAATAATAGAATGCTGTTTCATGAGATGTCTTGTGATGGAATATTCAGTGTTAAGTAGCAAACGACAAAACGTAGGTTAGTGCGTTGCAAGCGGCAACACGTTGTATTCTGAAACGTCAGGTTATAATGGAGAATGAGAACGAACATATTGGAAATTTCCGAGAGAGATAAGGACGACTATACATTGTTCGGGAAAGTAGTTACTTCATAACGGACTCGACGAAACGAAACGTTGAAATTTTCAAAGATTTCTCCCGATCATATTGCGCAACACGACGGAGTGCTAATTTACCTCTCAGAATTCATCGGCCTTGCAAAGAAAGCACAAAATATTTGTCAAGAACTTTATTCATTACGCTACATAGTGCCATTTTAGCTCGATACACTTTTCTCAACGATGTTCAATAGCTTCGATATCTTGTTTATAGTAAGAAACGTCGAACTCCTTCAAATAGCCACCTAAAGCAGCTATCATCTCCTCGTCGTTGGAAAATCTTTTACCACCGAGCCATTTCTTCAAGTTTGGAAGGAGAGAATAGTCGAGAGTGCTAAATCTGACGAATAGGATGCATGAGGAAGTAATTCGTATCTCAAATCATTGATTTTGTCCACTGCAATAATGGATGTGTGAACAGGCGCATTGTGGTGATGAAACATCTTTTTTTTTCGCCAAATACGACCTTTTTTTCCTAATTTCATCACTCAAACGCTCCAATAAGTTCGCATAATACTCGCCGTTGATGGTTTTTCTTTTTTCAAGATAATCAATGAAAATTATAGCACGCGCGCGCATCCTTGCCTGCAGATGGAACTGACTTGGCCTTCTTTAGAGCCGATTTTCCTCCTTTGAATCCAGTGTTTTGACTGCTCCTTCGTCTTGAGTGTTTAATGATGGACCAATGTTTCATCCATAGTTATGAATCGACGTATAAAGTCGTCTCCGTTGCGGCGAAACATTACCAAACACTCGATTGAGACCTCCTCACGACGCTGTTTTTGCTTGATTGTGAGCACCCATTTTGCACACAGCGTTGTCATGTCCAAATGTTCGGTCAATATGCGATGTACAGCACTTTTTGAAATGCCTACTATTTCTGCTAACTCGCGCACTTTTAGTCGACGGTTATCCAATACCATCTTGTGGATTTGATAACTGGACTGTTGAAAACGAAGGTGCACACTTCAGAATCTAGCTCGGCTTCAATATTGGTTGCAATTTTGTCCATGATTACAAATTCCCTGATGTTAACGATTTCAATTAGAAATGGTTACCGAGGGAGAGTCAAAATAATTCGAGATGCAAACGGCTGTCTAGTCACAGAAACAAACAATATCGTGACAAGATGGAAGCAATACTTTGAATACCTGCTCAATGTACGCACCCATCAAACACAAATAAACGCACCATGTGCACATACAGCCGATCATCAGATCCCAGAGCCCTCTCTCAACGAAGTTGTAGACGCAATAAATCGATTAAAAAACAATAAGGCTCCCGGAGTCGATTGAATACCGTCAGAGTTTGTGAAGCATGGAGGAGAGACAACCACTCGAAAGATCCACCAGCTCATCCAAACAATATGGGATAAGGAAGTCACTCCGGAAGAATGGAAAACCTCAATAGTCGTTCCCATTTTCAAAAAAGGCGACAGATCTGACTGCGAAAACTACAGAGGAATATCATTGCTCCCAACCACATACAAAATATTAAAAAATGTCATTTTGGCGAGAATCCCGCACGCAGAAAAGATACTGGGAGACTACCAATGTGGATTCCGTAGGAACCGGTCAACAAGCGACCAAATGTTCACAATAAGACAACTGCTGGAAAAGAAGTGGGTATACGGAGAGACGGTTCACCATCTGTTCGTTGACTTCAAAAAAGCCTACGACTCAGTCGCACGAGCAATACTCTGCCATATTGTAGTGGAGCTGGGAGTCCCGAAAAAATATGCAACTTTGTATGAACGAAAACAAAGGGCGAGTTAGAATAGAAAACCACCTCTCAGAACCATTTGAAATCCGGGACGGACTAAAGCAGGGAGATGGTCTTCCATCGTGGCTTTTTAACCTTGTGCTCGAGTATGTTATCAGAACAGTACAACGATAAGACCGTGCGTAGAATTATTGACGGTAGACCAACGGGAAAGAGAACGGCCGGACGCGTGCGACGGTGATGGGAGGACAATGTTAGGTTTGACCTTGAGGAGGACGGATCGAATGCTCAAGTCTGGAAAGAGAATGCACAGGATAGGGAACGATGGCCGAGTCGAGTCGGTGAGGTCATGAACTTCCGGGTTCCTACAATAAGTAATAATAATAATAATAATAATAATAATAATAATAATAATGTTAACGAGTTGCACTTGCACTTTTTACACACACAAACAGAGAATAAAAACACACGCAATTAGAACAAGGAAAACTAGTCTTAATTTAATTCACACTTTTTTAAAAAAAATGAAATTTGTTGTTAACCCATTTAAATTGGGCAGTGAATACAATACACGCTTATCAAACACCCGACACAACACACAAACACGACGATTCGTTACTTTTCGACTTTTTCTTCCGTTTTTGATGAAGGGTAATATTCACGACTTTTATTTTAATTTTCAGCACGATTCGTGTTTTTAATTACATCCGTCTAGGACGATGGTTTGAATCAGGCTCCCGGAATGTCCAAACCGGACGAGGTTCATACACACACACCCCTTATCTCTCTTTCGATCGTGCAGATCGAAGGATGCATCCATTGTTTACACACACAATAGATATTTTTTCGATACAACAGATGTATGCTTCGCAGTGCATTTTTTGAAAATCATAAACATTGAAAATGTTTATGATCTGCGAGACCTGATCATGTGGATACGTGTGATACTATTGTTAGAACCTTGTATTTACACAAGTGTTCATTTATGGTGAACGATGGGAAAGATATTTTGTATACCTTATTCCTTCGTTACCATGGAACTGTTCTTTGTTTTCAGTAGCACATTATATTCTTTGTGCCGTCATAGATTTGTCCCAGATGTGGTATCTGGATTCCATGATTCGCCCGTGTATGCATTTTGTATCTAATGCACTTTTACAGGTACTCATTGCATTGGATTTATCAACATATGGATTCGGATTTATCAACATATGGGGATTCACATGAAGGTGAAGGTGAAGGTGGTGGGGGATGGCTCCAAAAGGGTGAGTATTAGGGGAGGGTAGGCGTTGCGTGTACACTGACAGCGTTCACTATTGATGGCTATCAAACCACTAATAAACAACGTAGCGTCTTCAAACTTGAAATTTAATATTTTTAAGGTTGGCACTATCTACCACAGACATTATATTTTATTAAATACCGCCATCACGTTGGTTAATTTTGGGACTACCCTCGTACCAACTTACTACCTATTCTATCCTTTCCGACCGATTCGCCTGCCAAGGTACAAAAAATGACCTGGAATTTAGCCACCACTTACACTTTATTCCCCTTTTACGGAAAACTAGCCAAGCTTTAAGTACATTTTATAGTGCTACTCACAGCGGTTTGTTTGGATAAATATACAAATTTTTCTATACGAAGAGGCAGCAAAGTGCTTGTGATTTTGTTTATAATGCAGATAGTTTTTATGTGTTTCGTTATCTTGATCTTTCATCCTTTCCGCACTTTAAATAACATTAACCTTAAGTTTATTTTTTAATAAATCCGATTTGAGTGAGCTGATCTTACATTCGTTGGTGATGTTGTATTATTGTCATGGGACTCTTTGTCACTCTACCCACTTTGCACACCACCCAGACACAGATCGGAAATAAAACACCTTTTTCTTCTCTGGCACTTAGTTTATTTTTACTAATCTTGTAACTACTTAAAATATATTATGTTACTTTTATAAATTGTTATTAAAACTCGAACTTGATTTGTAGTAATCTTTTAACTGTTTAAAATATATTATTTTCCCCTGATTAATTTGTTATTAAAACTCGAACTCGATTTGCAGTAATCGTTTAACTGTTTAAAATATATTACGTTACTTTTATAAATTGTTATTAAAACTCGAACTTGATTTGTAGTACTCTTTTAACTATTTAAAATATATTATTTTACTTTTGTCAATTGTTATTAAAACTCGATTTTGGCACCAAACAAAAATACCACAGAAAGTTCATTATTTAAGAGAACACTCATAACACGAAATTAGCGAGACGACATCACCAATTCTTTTTCTAACGTTCTGCTCGTACACGAATTCACGCACGTTACCGGACCGTTCTCCTCCAAAATCCGAAACCAACTCAACTCTATATCGATCGTTTGATCGGAGGGAAACCTTTTTTCCACGTTACATAAAAGCAACGTGTTATTTTCCTTTTTTGCTTTCTCGCTGACCTCACATAAAATCCTTTGTATCCGAATCTCTATTGTGAGCCAGCGATCTTTTGTTTGATCCTTCGGTAATTTTCCTAGGATCGACAATTTCCATAGGCCATTAAACATTACTTGGGTTTTTTTAGTAATGTTTAGGATTGGTTTTTACCACGGGTGTTTTTGGTAATTACATTTTAATGGACAACGGTGCCAAAGATATTCTGTACATCTTAATGCTATTGTTGTCCAGCAATCCTATTTACATGCATCGCCCTTTTTTCCGTTTAGGAAACGTATCCTTACAATTTTTCTTAGCGGATTGGTACACTAATCAATCTGCATGGGATTCACCATATGTGTTCCGAAATTGAATCGGGCTTCGCCCGGTATGAATGTTTGAGTGGGTGGTTTTGGTACGTAACAGCGATACGTGATTCAGTCGGACATATCATCTATAATGGTTGTTTTCGCTCAACACGTTTCCCGTTCCGAGAGGGTGTTGGAACTTTGTGGCGAGTTATTTCTGTGGCACCAAAGTTTCACAGCGACCAGTGTAGTGTAGTGCTCTGAAAAGCCCTACAAGCTATAAGCATGTCCTTCTCCCCACACATACATCCAAATCCTTAACTAAAATTAAAAAACAATCATCTAAATTGAAAATTCACGATAAACGAATCAAATGTTTGTTTATCGCCCTTGCTCCCAACTCCCCATAATCATCCAACTAATTCATAAAACGAAATCTTCAAATGAATCCAGATTGCGGAAAAGATGGTAGTCCATTGGGGAAATCTCAGGAGAGAACGATGGATGCAGAAGAATTTCAAATCCCAACTGCAACAGTCGTATGAGGTATGGGGTCTAGAAATCTCATGCAAAAGGATCGGGCCCTCCCTACTAACCAACGCAGGTTGCTTTTCAGCCAATTTGGCATGTAATATTCGATATCCTCACAGTATTTGATTGCGTTTATCGTTTCTCCTGGTTGAAGAAATGAAAAGTGGATTGGTACTTTCGATATCCACCAAAATGTCACCATAACCTTTTTTAAGTGAAGATCGGGCTTGGGGGTGTGTTTTGGTTTCTCACCTGCATCCAACCACTGCCCAGGTCTTTTACGGTTATCATACAGAATACACTTTTCATCACAGGTGACTATCCGGTGCAAAAACGATTCAGTTTAGTTTCTTAATCTAAGCTAAACGCAGATTTCCAGTTTTTGGGACTCGTTCAGTTCACGGACCCACTTATCGAGTTGCTTTACCTTTCCTATGAGAGAAAGGTGTCGACTTGTGTATTTTCATTGGGGATACTCCCGTGCTTTGCGCAATCTCCCACACCGATTTCGTTGGGTCCGCATCCACCGTTTCTCTTAAAACATCGTCGTCAAATAACGTTTCATGCTTCCCACGTGGTTCATATTCGAGGCTGAAACATGCATTGTCAAATCCGCCTTCAATGTTTTTCATCGCCAATGACGCATTATGTGCCATTTTAAATTCATAAAGGAATAGGGTTCGAATTTGAACTGCCAACAGCATGGTAAACAATTCCTAGAAAAAGAAATAACTGTACTTGTAATGAACCCTAAAATTCTCACACGTCAAGGATACGTGCCACTTTACTTTATAAAAAAAAAAATTAAGGTTCTGGTTCCGACTGAGCGAAAATCGGTCATATGCTGTGGTAAAAGCCAATAACTTTTAACCATACTACTTCTGGTCTCAAACTCCAAACTCTCAAACTAGGCCTTTCTAACCCGTAATTTGTACGGAACGGCCTGCCAAAGCATCTGGTTTCGCGATAATCGTCAGGTAGTTAAGGCCAAGGTGGGTCGTTCTTTCCCCGTTTCTTTGTCTCTCAACTGTGCATTTACAATTAAAGGTACAAATACATTTTGTGTGCGGTATTATAACAAAACTTTTAAAAATGTCACTTACCCCAAATGCTTTCTAGGTTTTTTTCTTTTTTTTTAGTTATTCTCCCTTCTTCGAAAGCATTTTTTTATATTGTAATAATTTATATAACTATTTTTTATATATTATTTTAGTGGTTTATAATGTGTAATTGCTTTTTGTTAATTCCTTTTGGGCGTGTCTATTATTTAACCCTTATGTCAATGACCGGGTACCGGGGTACCCATTTCGTCGCAATTTCACGATTGCTCGGCCTAGTAGACGAATTTCGGTCTCATGTCTTAGATCATCTCCATTCAAACGTTTCTGAATGGGAATTACGAAATTTCAATGAAAAAAATTTTTTTGTTTTACTTTCATATTGACATTTAAAAAAATTGTATTCTGTATTCCACGACCGGGTACCCGGGTACCCCATTTAAGCATTGAGAATGATGAAGAATGATGCAAAATTGAATGTTAAATAGTTAATTAATAATTAATTATTGATAATCAACTATTTAAATAACTAATAATTAATGAAAAACAATAAAAATGCATTTAAATTAACAAATTTATTCAGAAGGACTTCTGTGACTTCTTACATTCAACCAACGTAGTTGCGTGTTCGTCGCAAACCTGCATTTCACATTGCCGACACGCCTCTCTTGTTTTCTAAAAACAAAATTACAACAACAAAATTATTTAATATTATTAAATACATTAACAATATTAATTTTAATATTATTTCCTGTTGAAATGAGCACGTGTCAACAAAGTCGTCATTTTGAAGATGCTCAGATGCACAAAGGACGCTGACTGAACCACGCTTTCTCTAATGCCGGATTCAAATGGTTTCACCATAAACTCGCAAGTTATAAATAGAAAGTTGACCGTACAAGTTATTCGTCAACCGAATACTCGAGATCCCTCTAGCAGGTATAACTGAATTTGTTACACACCTGCCGATCCTGACCTTGCTCTGCGCCGATTTCGATAGGCCTTTTGTAGCCGCAGATAGTCAAAATTCTTTATATCTATAAAAAATAATTATATAAAATACATAAAATATTCACAATATATTTGTTTCTGATAAACAAATTAAAATCTATTGCAAAATATTTGTTTTAACATTGTTAAAACAATGTTTCTATATGTGGGTACCCGGTCATTGACTACTGTCGGTAAAGTTGGTCATTGACATAAGGGTTAAAGAAGAATGTAGATTTCAATAATGCAGGGTATAGAATAGAAGTCCTGTGGGTATTTGTCATTAATGCGTCAGCACGGACGCGGGTTAAGTACAAAACACCAACGATGAATCCTTCGCTAAAATAGTCCGCCAAGAAGGAGAAAATAAAACACACTGATTGTCTTTTCATTCAATTATATATTTATTTATCGACAAATTTCCCTTTTTTGTAACTCCTCTTCCTCGTTTTACGGTTGGTTCTGTCAGCAAAGCGAGATTCGTTTTTATGCTAGATATTTTGTTACAATTTGTTTACTATTGTCACAACCGATTTGCGTTTTAATCACATTCAATCAACTGGAAAATTCAGTGCAAAATGACGCGGCGAACAATAACAAACGGAAAACACTACACGGACTTCTCACAAGAGGTGTATTTACACATCAACCGAACACATAAGTTATCGAATTTTCCCGACTCTGACACGCAACGACCTCGACCTCTCAGCTTGGCCGATAACATTTGACTCTCCTTCATTTCGCCGCCGACATCCACTAGTGATGATCGTGATGGATTTCCCGATCTCGGTGTAGCCAATCGGCGATCGAATTGGGATTCCGTGGGAGCGTTTTTCGTATGACCCTACGGTCAAGTATGATGCCCCTTTCGCTCGAAGTATCGACAACGAACGATATTGCACCTAAATAAACAAAGGGACGAGCATAGTGGTCAAATGATGGGATGTAGATCGTTCAAGATCTGCCTATGTTGCATAGGGTCGTCATGTATTTCCCTAAGAGTCTAAGGGTAATGCCATTGTATGCGATATCTACTGGTGACGATAGTCCAACCAGAGATTTGGGTTATTGTTTGCTTTAGTCGAATGGCTCTGTAGCCCATGGGGGAAACTTGTTCATGGACGTTAAGTCTACAGAAGCCTCAGCGATGGTGGCTATTTGTTTGGATTTGGTGGTGGCTCATCATAGGGCATGAACATGGGTAAACAACGATAATTTCCATGCCCAAATCCCATGGTCGGTTGAATGCCGATAACAGGAAGTTGGTCGCAACTGTAGCGAACCTTAGGGGATTGGAGGAATGCATGTTTATTCATTGGCCATGGCGTACAGCATCAATTAGCTTGTACGCAGATCGCCAATGTCCCATCGGTCGGTGTGTCGGGTGTGTTGTTTGTGTGAAAACAACTCTGGAAATTTCTATAGGCGGCCAGCAATGGCCGCGCTGTAGGTTGTTGTTTGTAAAATCGACCAATGACTTGGTGATGAGAATGAACATGTCATGCACATGTAAAGGAAAATGCTTCTTCTCAAGGAGCATTGGCATGTGCATGCCTCATTGCTAGTTACCTGATGAGGTAGCCGATTTAGCTTTCGGGGACATGATGCGTTGGATGCGCGCATGCCTCGAGGTGAAAGTCTGATGTCACGGCTAGATGATAGTCTTGCCGTGGACCTATGTTTTCAGCTGTGAGGAAATGCGGAGCAACTTACGCTGCTCATTTGCAGGTAAGTAGGAGACAGGTAATTTGGTAGGAAATGGGTGGTTCTTATGGAGTGAGGGGAAAGGCAGATTAACTTGAGGAAGTGGGTGGTTCTTAGGGAAGATTTTAAAGAACCCCCACAGTCCTACAGCCAACATGGACCGATATGGACAAATAAAATTTAATTCAAATTAAAAAAAAAAATGGGAAAAATAAAAAGACTTCTTTGACTCAATATTTCGATCAAATATTATAAATGAAACGCATGATGATTATTTCGTCATACGACCTTACACCATTTTACACATAAACCCTACTTTGTTAAGAGGCATCTACATTGTGAAGCTGCATTTGTTCATAAACAATCCGAGAATCAATTACTACTCCAAAAAAAAAGTCACCACAGGATCTGGTCCGCACATCCTTTATATTTGTCAGCCGGATCACAAATTGCACCCTTACTTGTGGAGTATGGGGTTGAGCAATGTCTTGGAAAAGAATCGGGCTTGGGGGTGTGTTTAAGTTTTTCACATCCATCCAAACACTACCCAGGTCTTTTACGGTTATCATACAGAATCCACTTTTTTCACAGGTGACTCTCCGATGCAAAAATGGTTCAGTTTGGTTAATGTAAGCGATGCGCAGATTTTCAGGCGCAGTCGTTTTGGGAACTCGTTCAGTTCATGGGGTACCCGCTTATCGCGTTTCTTTACCTTTCCTATGAGTGAAAGGTGTCGACTTATTGTCGTTGGGGACTTTCCCATGCTTTATGCAATCTCTGGCACCGATTTTGTTAGATCCGCGTCCACTTTTGCTCTTAAAACAACGTGCCTAGTTCTACTAGTGCACATATATTTGCATACACATCTGCAGCAAATAGCGAGTTTTGTTGGGAAGTCGGGTGTGATTTCATGTATAATGTTGTTTTTTATCATTATGTAACAACCTTTCCATCGGGGAGCCTTTGGCGCACGACTAATGACCTTTCCCGGAAAAAAGCAAATCATTAAATAAGGCCAAGACCGGTTCCCGCTTGTAGTGCCAGTGATGAAGGTGAATATCCTTTCCGTCCCTTAACCATATAAGTCCAATCTCTAATTATTTTTTAACAACCCATATCTTTGGAGGAGACTAACCTTATGCTCAGTGCCAATATGTGGTAGATTGAAGTTTAACAGGGTTTCTGTGGAGCATCGACTACGCGATCATACTACCCATAATTGTTGCTTTATAATCTTTAATATTATAAGGAGATGTCAAATAATAAATTGTGTAAAAGAATTCAAATACAAACTGTGGCATCAGACACTAATTATGTTATTACTAAAAATTGTCTAATTTATAGATTTCGAAGTCGCCTTGGATCATCAAGTTCAAAACAAAACGCCATTATTAATAATAATGATTCAAAGAAGTGAAGTTGAGTACAATATCATTCAGTCAGCAAGGCACAAGGTTTAAGGTGTATCATACAACATAATTTAAGTTTAATCATTTTTTTTGTTAGACTAAGTTCTCCATACACGGTTCACGAAATAAAACTGTACATGTAAGCAGTATTCTGAGACATTTCGTGGACCAATGACCTCTTAAAATATATTCACAGATGTAGAGGACCGGCACATTCAAGACAGATGTTCGCCCCCTTTGAACGATTTGCATACGTTATTGAATTTTATTTTTATGCCTCTTACTTCACTGGAATGGTGTCTTCAAGTTAACGGACGTGCACATCCTCTTTTCCGTAGCACTATATCATTCCGATTTGTCTAAAGATCGCACAACCATAATGTGCCAAAACGAAGGGTCTCAAAGGATTCTGTTAACTGTATACAACTCAGGCCCTCACATACGAGAATTAAATGCGAGTTGAAGTTTTGCAGCCAACAAACATCCGCCAGGACCAACTATGGAGTTTTTTCATAAATCAGTTGTTTTGGATGACACCACTTTAAGTCAATAGTAAATCATCGAACGATACTCGACAACAAACCGAAGATTTATTTCGAGGTCTTATGTCAAAAGACTCGACTTCATGTAGTAATAATATTGGCCTCTGTCAGAGGAGCTGCAGTAATCACGACTGTCGTGTTCCATTTACAATCTCTTTAAACTTAATATGAGGTATTTATAATTCCAACAATCAAATCATTATTATAGGTGCTGTTAGTGGAATATTAATATTTTGTACATTTCAGTGATGTAGTTTAGTATTTAGTGGCAAGTGAATAGACTACTAACGTGAGAAACGTCAAAACTCTTGCAAGCGAGTGTGTAGACTGCACGTTTGTTTCTAATATCAAAATGCGGGTTTATCAAAAGAGACAACACTTTCAAATGGTGAGTTCTGTTCTTAATCATTTTAAAATAATTTTTATTGAAATATAAACGTATAAATTCAATTTATCTAATGAGCAATCTCAAAGAAGTGTCGCTTGTAAATTAACGAAACTCAACGTTCAAATGGCTATCTGCAAAGTTGCTATGTCTGACTTATACGAGGGTTGCCTTTTATATTTCGGGATTAGAGAACAAAAACAAATATTGATCATCGAAAATCACTTTATTGTTTTTCAAAATATTCCCCATGAAGATTTATACACTTTTGCATGCGTTTGAACCAATTGTCGAAGCACTTTTGCCACTCTGATTGAGGTATCTCCAACACATGCATTCTGAATGCAGCAACCGCTTCTTCAGGTGTCGAAAAACGTTGACCTCTCAGTTTGTGTTTTACGTACGGGAATAAAAAGAAGTCATTCGGTGCCAAGTCAGAACTATACGGCGGATGACCCATCAAATCGATGTTTTGGGTGCTCAAAAATGCAGTTGTCGCAGCCGATGTGTGAGAGCTCGCATTGTCGTGGTGAAGAGTGATCCGTCTTCGGCGGTTGGTTTTCCTGATTTCTTGGAAGACAACTGGCAAACAAATGGTTGTGTACCACTCAGAATTGACTGTTCTGCGTTGTTCTAGTGGTACGGTTGCGACATGTCCAGTTTTTCCGAAAAAACAGGCGACCATTTGCTTGGAAGTGCTTCGTGTGCGAACAACTTTTGTTGGATTTGGCTCATCTTGAAACACCCAGACAGTCGACTGCTGTTTACTTTCGGGCTCATACGCGTAAATCCACGATTCATCACCTGTCACGATGTCATAGACGTGTTTCGAAGCACCGCGACTGTATTTTTTGAGCATTTCTTTCGACCAATTGACACGAGCCCTTTTTTGGGCGATTGACAAATTGTGTGGGATTCAACGCGAACAAATTTTTTTGACAGTCAAATGTTTATGCAATATTGAATGTATGCTGGTCCCACTAACGCCTAAAGTTGTCTCAATATCACGATAGGTCACATGACGATCTTCCAATATCAGTTCGCGCACAGCATCAATTGTTTTCGGAACAACAACTGGTTTTGGACGACCTTCACGAAATTCATCTTGGAGTGAACTACGACCACGATTGAATTCACCATACCATCGATAAACACTGGTCCTTGATGGAGCTTCATCGCCAAAAATTGAATTAAGGTCATCCATGCACTGTTGCTGAGTTAATCCACGCCGAAAGTTGTAAAAAATAATCGCACGAAAATGTTGACGATTTAATTCCATTTTTGGGCCGAGATGAATCTTTTAAGTTACTGTAAACAACACAAATAGCGCTCGTATGTCAAAACGTTCTGAGTGCGTATAACCTCAAAAATGTCCAACTTTACGACAGGGCTGTCAATTGCCGGATTGCAACACTAGGGTTGCCAAATCCCGAAACATAAGAGGCAACCCTCGTATGTTGAATAGAATCTCTAATAATCATATTTATTGTTGTTAATGTTGAGAAATTTGTTTGAATTTAATATTTACTTATGTTTTAGAATAACAAAAGAAGGATAAGTTTAAATTTATTTAATGATTTTCTTATCCATTAGATGTCCCCCACCTACTTGGCAAAACATTACTATCCCATGGGATCTGTTTGAACCCACGTCAAAAATATTTTCATAGCTTCCAAATTAATGATATTTGAATAAAACCAAATACTTTTTAATGGTTTAGAGCTCGAAAAACCAGTGCCAATTCGTTTTGTAGGCAAACACAAAAATTATGATAGTGAAAAATATCTTGAGAAATAAAACAGTAAAGAAAATAATTTTTTTTATTCAAATACTCATGTTATTCAAAAAAAAAAAAAAAAACTTTTATACTCGGGAAATATGATCTTGAGTATTAAACTATTGATATATGAAGGGGTTATGCCACTATAGAGACCCGAAGATTGACCAAAGAATTGGTATTATTTTTTTTGGATGGGAAAAAATTATTGTTAATAAAAAGAAGTCTACTACATGTTTATACGCATTAAAGTACAAGATGAAAAAAAAAATGCAAAATGAGGGCACACGGCCGTTGTCAAATCAAACGTGTTATAAAGTTATATTTGTTTTTGCCAGCCGCTATTTCCTTTCTTTATCTTTCCCGGCTTGGGATCAAAAAAGGAAACACAAAGGAAAAATCAACAAAGGATCGTGCTAATGCACATTTATAATCCTCTATGTTGTTAGGTGGTAAACGAATGTGCAATTCGTTTTATGGTGCCTGTTCTTTGTTTTAACTTGGCTTGGTTAAAACCGAAACCGACGCTGATTGATGTTAATGGTGTTAGGTAACCCTTTTTCCAAGGGATCATAAAATTGCTGGCGCGCATTTTATGATTCTCAACGATTTCGTTTGAAGAAAGGCATCTGGTCCGCACATTTGGCTCTTAGGGGATTTTTGTTGCGAACCTTTAGTTCCATTATCCACATTTAGTTCGATTTGCTTGGTATCAATTGATGTGGGGCCATTTGCGGTATGGGGTAATGCTCTGGCTTGGGTAGAGTCTCATCCTTCAAGTGGATGTTTTTGGCGTGTATCGCAATTAGTGGTGGAGACTAGCTCCAAAGGGGTAAGTATTATGGGATGGGTGGTTGTGGCCGTAACACTCTTTAGCGGGAGCCTCCTTGATGGGATGACCGTCCCCGACAGGTGGTGTCATTCCTAATTGACAGTGATGCCAACAGCCCTGGGCGTTGGCGTAGACCTACTTAATCGTTGACGGGTGACGGTACCCGTAATAGTCAAACAAGAATAGGAAACGAAAATTCAATGTTATGTCCCTGTCTAGCACGGTGCGTTTACCGTGTAATTTATAAATTTGTAAAAAACGAAAAACGAAACCCGATTCAAATAAAAACGACGCATAAAATATTTGTTAATTTCTTCACTTTATTAGATCATTTGTAACTAACAGATTCACATTAGTACATATAAATTGTACATATGACACGAATTGGTCAATTAATATTATTAGCCAATCGACAACGACACGAAATTAAATTGCGAAAATTGCAACAAACAAAAACACAATATGGCTGCAAAGTTAATTCGAATAGAAGTTACGAAAGAAGCGACTGCTGCGCTTTGGTACGATGAACGAAGTGAACGAGTTGTGGACGGATCTTCGCCATTGAAATCCTTAATGTCCGCCATCTTAACGAAAGTCCTTTGAAGAACGGAAGTAGGCGGGGCTATGCCTTGCAGAACGATAACTGAACGAAACTGGACGAATGATGTGACGTACTTTTGACAGTTAAGGTGTCAATACAATTTTGACGTTGGCTACGCTAATTTGTGAAGCGAGATGCGACATGCCGCCCGCCTTGAAGCGTCTGGTTCAAAATTGGTGTGGTGTTTCCGGCTCCTGTAGTTTCGTCGATGGGGAGAGGGCATAGTCTCTTGACGCAACGATCATATATGCCGCCTTTTGTACGGAGAGTGAATGTACGCACAATTCCATCCTGGCCGGGGTGTGTAGCTATGACTCGACCAAGTGCCCATCTTAGTGGTGGTAGGTTTTCATCTGCGATGGGCACTAATACTCCTTCCTTTAGCTGGACCTCGGGACGGCGTAAGCGGCTGAATTTTATGAGCTGGTGCAAATATTCTTTATGCCAGCGCTTCCAAAAATGCTGCTTAATTTGCTGAGCGTGATGCCAGGCGGTTAAGCGATTTGCGGGTGTATCTGTGAAATCAACATTGCCTACAGTTCTATTCAAATTATGTTTGAAGGATTTAACGGCAGCTTCCCAGATTCCTCCAAAATGAGGAGCACTTGGTGGTATGAAGTGCCAATCAATCCCTTGACCAGCACAAAATTTAGACGCATTATTTTGATGCTCCTTTGAATTAAAAAGTTTGTAGAACCGCTGGAGCTCGTTTTTTGCTCCGACAAAGTTGGTTTCATTATCCGAATGGATTTCGTCCGATTTTCCCCGTCTCGAAAAAAAGCGCTTCAGGCTTGCGATAAAATCCTCGGTGGATAATCCACCAACTAATTCAAGATGCACTGCCTTTGTGCACAGACAAACGTATACAGCTACGTAGGCTTTTAACCGATTTTTGTTACGATTACGCTTTTCTTTTACATAGATAGGTCCACAATAATCGATTCCGACACGTAGAAAAGGGCGCGCAGATGTTATTCGATGTTTGGGTAGAGTATCCATAGAGTAGTCAGCGAGAATAGGTTTGGCCTTGAAACAGGGCAAGCACTTATGAAAGATGCGGCGAGTTGTGCTGCGGCCGTTAATCGGTCAATAGTGCTGTCTGAATATAGGGTAGTTTGGACTCCAGCGTGCTTGAGCCTAATATGCTCCGCCTGTATGATCAATTTCGTGATATGATGCTGTGGTGGTGTAATGCTCCGTGCCGTGCTTTCCTTTGCAGGACATTTTTCCTGAAACATGGTGCCGTTACCATAGAATCTTCCTTCCAGGTGTGTGTCTGGAGTTTACGTTAAGCGATTCCATAATGGGGACAGGTTAAATATATTGGGGTGGATGATTCTAGTGTTTTGTATATTCAGAATAGCGTCGTTCAATTCGTGGAAGAAAATTTAATCGCTTTTCCACATCTAGTTAGAACTTTCTTCAATGTTCCAGTATGCGACTACTTAACGACCTCCTCGCAACAGATTAAAAAGCTATCAAAAACTTTTTAAATAGCAATGGAACCCTTAATAAAGTGTGCTTCTTCACGTGTTTAGTATCAAATGGTTAATTAGCTCCGCAGAAAGCAACATAATCTAAGTATCTAAACTAAAAGGGTGTCACTATCAAGAAGTGTTCCAAACTGTATTTTCCTTTAAATATTCAAAGCATTTGAAAAATCGCACTCTTGATATTGTACAATTTTATATCGAAGGCAACTTTATGTCATTCTCATGTGTGTATTTATAATCCGTCCATCCAACTTTATATTCGGTTCTATAACACAATATCCTGATGATTCAAACGCAATTGCCACAACACTTGTCATCCTTTATGTGGCATCACAAAATATAAGCCAATACCAAGAGTTCTTACCAGTCACAGATGGTATTCAATACAATTCCCCTCATTGCCATTCAGATTCCATAGTTCATGGCAAATGTGGATATACTCAAACACCACAACCTTATCCAGACTTCCGAAAATTAATTCTAAGTATTCCAATTAAGTTGTTATTCCTTGCACGTCCGCCCAGAACTAAGCCAATTTGCGTATTTCGGGATTTCATTTTTGATTCGAAAACAAACTTCATGCGTTGCAAGAATTTTTCATAAAACTATTGTTCGCCACAAACACCCAGTGGGTGGGGAAATACATGCCCGTATTAGGATAATTTCAGGTTTGGGAAGTTGTGCTAGAGACACTCGTACATGTAATTGTGAATCTCGTAGATAACACAGAGAATTCATGGTAAGGTACTTGGTGCACCTAATTGGATGAAGCAGGTAGCATGTTGCTTGAATTTTAGGCCATTGGTCAAACAATTTCGAATGATTTGCCATACTGTCTGACTGAAGATGGACTTAGAAGTATTATCATCCATACATTTTGCATTCCTTAGTCGATTTGCTGTTCTATTTTATTGTAGACTAGAGTATTATATACATGGGACGTTCTAAACAGACGTAAAATGTTTTCCAAAGATTATTAATGTTTTGCAACGATTATAGTTGAATTGTTTTTGAGAAACCCTTTGGGAATACGCCATAGGGTGTTTGAGCGGAGAACAGGTCAGAAACGTATGGAATATGATTTTGAATCTACCTGATTCGCACGAAAAAGTATGTCTGCTGAGATATTCGTTCGTTCATTTCATAATATTGAACACAGGTCTGATTTTAAACTAATTGTCGCTGGCGGCTTACCGAGTTCTGGGGTTGGATGCCCAAAAGGGAATACAACTACAACGGGCTTAAACCACAGTGATAAGCGTCGAAACAGAATATTTCTAGACATTAATTTCTGACAAAATATCAAAGTTTTGTGATCATTTTTAACGCACACTGTTGAAAATAAAACTGAAAAACAGATTTAGGAGTAAAACGACCGAAGTAGAATTGAAGACAAGCACTGTGCCTCTACTTGGCTTTCCTAAAAATACAATGAATAATTATTAAACATAAGAGATACCGATCCAGGGACGGTCATCTGCTGCGTTATCCATTGATGAAAAGGAAAAAATAAAAGAACGTTTGTTAAAAGTAAATCGCTTACTTGAATCTCAGAAAGAGTTACAGATGAGAGAACTCGAATGATTCGTAGGATTTGCATAGAACGTCAATTGTGAATGCCCTTGGAGCAGTAAATCAGCTGTGGATAGAATAACTTCTTCTCTCTTGGGTTACTGACGTCGACAATTAACCGCACGATATGGCGAAAAATACTTACGGCGACCGACGATAATTAACGCAAGGCTATTATTGTTCCTATTCGCATTCGAAAAACACCTCCACGTACATCACTTGCCACTTTCATAGGAAAATTCGATTATGGGGATACAAATCAAATGATTGCAAACTCAGATATGCGCTTCACGCGACGACTATGACGATAGACACGCGATACAACACACGAGATGTTGGCTAAACGTTGTTACAGACACACGATACACACCGATCATATCACAGTGCGAGGGTGAATTTGTGACATATCGCTAATTGTGGTTCACACACGTCCGAACTGAATAGATCAGCGACCGCATAACCGCACTACGAGTCAGCGCAAACCACGCCATCGATTATCGGGTCAACCAGACTCATCAAATTCTATTTTGTCATCATCATCATCATCGGCATTACAATCGGGATTCGGTCTTGGCCTTATTTAACAAATCCGTCCACCGGTCCCGATTTCGAGCTGATATCGTCCAGCTTGGCACTCCCAGGCTCTGGGCGTCCTGGTCTACGCCTTCCCTCGATCACAGACAAGGTCTGCTACGCTCCCGCGTTCCATACATCCTACCACAAGGGACTTTCCGGACAGACTCCTCTTCGCTCATTCGAGCTAGGTGTCCCGCCAACCGGAGTTTACCGAGCTTGATTTTTCTTACAGCATTAGCTTCAAAGTAGACCGCGTACAACTCATGGTTGTAGCGGCTCCGGAATCATCCTCCCTCACATACGGGGCCAACAATTCTCCTTAAGACATTCCTCTCGAACGCGGATAAGAGTTCAGAGCGCCTTTTATTGAGCACCCAGGTCTCGGATCCATACATGAGTACTAGTAAAACTATGGTCTTGTACAGTACTAGCTTGGATGTCCTGGATAAATTTCGGTATTTAAAGGGCCTTGATAGACCATAGTAGGCTCTGTTGGGTTTGATCAGCTGTTCGCGTATTACTTCTTTCACGTTGTTATCGGCTGATACTATTGGCCCATTGGTGACAATAGTCCCTCTAGTTGTAACGCCAGAGTCACGGAATGCTTCTTCCAACGCCAGGTTGAAGAGGAGGCAGGCCACACCGTCCCCTTGTCGGAGTCCATTAAAGACGTTTATTGGTTTGGACAGCAATCCCTCTATTTTTACTTGACTAGTTACGTTGGTCATTGTCAGCCAATTTGTTTGGAATGCCTAACTCTCTCATGGCATTATATAGTTCTACCCTGGCTATGCTGTCGTAGGGTGCCTTAAAGTCTATATATAGATAATATTATGGGATATTAAATTCCAGACATTTTTCCATCGCCTGCCTAAGGATGAATATCTGATCAATCGCTGATTTGCCTGGGATGAAGCCACTCTGATATTGACCAATGATAACTTCAGCCTATGGGGTTATCCGATCTTGTAGGATAGAGGAGAGTATCTTATAGGCGGTACTCAGCAATGTTATACTCCTATAGTTGCTGCACAGTGTGATATCTCCCTTCTTATGTATGGGGCAAATTATTCCACGACGCCAATCTTCCGGCAGCTCGACTTGCTCCCTTACGTGCACCACGATCTCATGAATTGCGTGATGTAACGCTGTCCCTCCTTGTTTGATCAGCTCAGCTGGTATGCCATCAGCTACGGGGACTTTATTTGATTTGAGCTGTCTTATGGCTTTTAATGTTTCCTCAATGCTTAGTGGCGGCAGCATTTGGTCTTGATTTTGCATTGGTGGAGCCTCCAATTCTTCTGTGAGCTGACCATTTAGCAATTCATTGAAGTGCACTTCCCATCGCTCCAGAACGCCTTCAGGAACGGGTTTAAATTACCTTCTTTATCCTTGCAGTAAGTGCAGTGTGGTGTGTACCGCGTCATACTGCGGATTATTTGGTATTACTTCCGCCCCTGGTGCGGACCACGCTGTCTACTTTCACTGACAAGGTTTTTTCCCAGGCACTTTTCTTTTATCTGTGAAGGTTTTTTTCACTACTACTTAAAATGGAGTTGGGAGTACTAATGACAGCATTTTTAAGGGGTGTCCATTTCTCTTCTACACCCGGCATTCTAGCCCCAGGACTCACTCTCCCTCCGTCCAGCTCCCGGAGGGCGAGTCTTAGCGCATGACCAAAGGTGTTACCGGTATTCTCATTGCGTAAGACAGCCGTGTTGATTCGAACCTGATCCGCGGATGCAATACGTCCGCGTAAGGCAATCCGCGCCAGGAAAACTGTACCAACAAGATAGTGATCCAAGTCAACGTTGGCACCTCGGTACGTTCGCACCGTCATCAGGCTCGATCAGTGGTGGCGATCTATGAACACGTAGTCAATTTGGTTGCAAGTGGCTCCATCAGGTGATACCCAGGTGGCTTTGTGAATTATCTTTACGCGGAAACCTAGTACTTTCAACGACCAAGTTGTTCGATGCTGCCAGTTCGATGACTCGTAGTACATTGTCATTAGTGTTCTCATGTAAACTATGGGAAGCTGTGTAGTGCCTGAATATATATACACTTCCCGGTGGTGATCGTGACAGAGGATATAACTTGTCATAATAACCTTCATAAACTTCAACATATGTCCTTTTCTCTGTTTTGGATTTTATTATAACGTCTCCGCGTGGGGCCTTTTGTTAATGCGGTTTTTTTGGGTTCCTTCCTACTACTCTCTCCAACATTAGATTTTGTCGTTGTTTTATGATCGTGTGTGTGTAATAATGGTTTAGTGAAGCTGAAAGATTGGAGTGCTTACCTTGGTTGATTTCTTGTTGTAATTCCTGAATCCTAGCTTGGAGTTATGTGTGTCGCTGATTTGGAGATAGATTCTTACCTCTTTCTCAATGCAGTCCACAGCGAGTGAATTCTTGGCGAGGTCAAGTTGATCTATTGAAAGTTTAGTGTGAAAGCGAATGGTCCAAAATTGCGTCAGGACTCAAAAAGGACTATGCATAAATTATTTATTATTTATTGGCCAGTAGGAACCCGGAAGTTCATCACCTGTCCGGCTCAACTTGTTCCATGTCCTGTGCGCTATCCTTCTACGTTTGACTATCTGATACGATATCCTCAGGGTCGTCCCATCTCCGTCACGGCCGTCCTGTAGGTCTGTTTCCCGTTGATATTCCTTAAAACTTTATTCTCGAATGCCCAGAATTTCTTTTCTTCTCGTTTTGTGAGAGGCCATGTTTCGCATCTGTATAGAACAATCTGCATGATTACGATTCTATAAACAGGGTTTGGATTTCACCAGTTTACTGACGGTGTGCCAACTAGCGTTCTCGGAATGCAGTCTTTTGTTAATTTCCTGCGACATTTCGTTACTGGTCGTCAGTATTGTTCCTAGATATTTAAAATCTTTGACTTCTTCAAATGTCTTGCCTCTGACGTTTATATGTGTCCCTTAGGCCCACCTGCTCTCGCCGTAATCATTTTTTTTGTATTCATTTATTTCTAGGCCCACCTCTTCTTCCGATTGCATGATGATTTCACTGTTTTTACTTACAGTTTCTAGATTATCGCCCAAAACAGCGATATACGAGCACTTATGTGACCCCGTTCAGGCATGATCCGGCCATGTCGTCGTCTTGTACCTTTCTAATGACACACTCGAGCACAAGGTTAAAAAGACATGGTGAGATGACATCCCCCTTATGTTAGCCCGTCCTGTATTTCAAATAGTTCTGAGAGGTGGTTTTCTATCGTAACTTGCCCTTTATTTTAGTTCATGCAGATTTGAATGAGGGCGGCATATTTTTGTGGGACTCCCAGCTCAACTACAATATGGTAAAGTCTTTGCCTTAAGACTGAGTCGTACGCTTTGTTGAAGTCAACGAACAGTTGGTGAACCGCCTCTCCATGTTCTCACTTCTTTTCCAGCCATTGCTTTACTGTGAACATTTGGTCGCTCATTGACCGGTTCCTACTGAATCCGCACTGGAGGTCTCCCAGTATTTCTTCTGCGTACGGTGTGATTCTCACCAGTATGACATTTGTTAGTATTTTGTATCTGGTTGGGAGCAATGATATTCCTCTGTAGTTTTCGCAATCAAGTATTAAACTAATTAAAAAGAGACAATCGTAATATTAAAAACAGGGATCAATTAACTTAACGGAAAGGAGCACCAACGAGCAGCACATAATCACATTAGTGACGTAGGAGAAGACAACACTGAAGAGAACATTACCTCAACCACTCTCGATTTAAAAGTTTATTTTGTTTTATATTTCATTTTAAAATTATACTAAACATAAAATATAGTAATTCAAATATAATGCTAGACCTCAGAAGTAACCGTGCAGAAGCTGTTGCAGTTAGGTTTTGAAATTCTTCCCCATCCACCGTACTCTCCTCACATTTCCGCAACTGACTACCATCTTTTCCACAATCTGGATTCATTTTGCCGGTAGAAGGTCTTGCGGAACCGAGAAGAGGTGATAAAAGCCTTTGAAGATGTCATTGCCTCAAAAAGTCAGCACTACTACGAAAAAAGGAATATTTGACCGTGTATCACGTTGGAATAATCTCATAGATGCCAACGGATCCTATTTTGATTGAATGAAAATTTACGAAAAAATAATATTGGCTTTTAAATTTTTACTATAAAATCGGACATTTCATGTGGTGCAATCCAAGCTAGCACTCTTTAAAAGCACACTAGAAAGTAATTGTACGCCGAAAGGCATAAGACAAAAAATTGGTATTGTATAATTTAGAGTTCTTGAGACAAACTTAATGTAAAAATGGTACATATAAAATTGATAGTAGTGATAGTCTTAGGTAAAATCTTTAATTTATCGGAAATAAATGTGGATTTAAAACCAAAAAATCGCTAGAAAGCAATTGATGTGAGTGATTGATGAGTCACCGTTGTCAGGTCAGAACTTACTTGGTGTACACTTGTAAAATGAAACTTGATAATTCAGCAAGTAAAAAATTCGTAAATTAATAAAGAGTCTGTAAGGTACTGGTCTCTGGGATACCAATGAAAACCAATCGGAGATTTAATATATATTTCAATATTCCCTTAACATTTACGACTTAATCCGCTCACATCTCCGATACGGCGGACTAGTCTGCTCATTTCATTCCGGCTGGGTATTTCTATCGTAGATCCCTTTTTATTGTGAACTTCAAGCACCAAGACACCAAATTCACTGACATCTCTTATACTTTCATCAGACCACTTGGTGTTTAATAATGAATGTCTCCCTTTCAATGGGAGTTTTGTGCTGAAAACTTTAGAAAATGGCGGCATCCTTATTATCAGTTCGACTCGTTAACCATTTAATGTTTTGTATCCTTAAGAGTAAGTTTATAATTGTCTTAGGAATCCATACATATTAATGGTAGCGAAACTTTACAGTACGGTGTCACTCATTGTTAGACGATCCTGATGGCTGCACACGGCCAAAGTTGATCAAAGCATTCTATAATAGACATGTTAAAGAAAATTTATTTGTTAATGAATAAATTTTACTCAGTGCTCATGGATACAATAGCAACCATTGATTTTTCCTACTTGACAACTACTAATTTTATGCCATATATAATTCGGTATTGCACCGTAGTGGAATTCTTACCCTAAAAATGTTATAACCGTTCGTTGAATTTTGTGGCACTCATCTCACAAACAACTTTCTTATGTTGAGTTTTTTTCGGTCAAATAAAAAATAAACAAAACAGTGCAGATATGGTATAATGTGCTTTTTGTGGTCCAAGTCGATTTTGTAGTCATCAACCTGTGCCCTGTGAGGCGTTAGAATATAAATCTTAAATGGGCCGCCCTTTTATACTGTTTATCAACAGAGATTTGTGTAATGTATAATTTATTGCTTATTTATTTATATGTGTATAAACATTCCAAGAAGCGCAACAAGATTTTGTGTGGGCTTCAATTGGAATGGGGTTTCAAGAAGATGTGAGGATTTGCTTGAACAGATTCCTGGAAGGTAAAATTATGAAATGCATTTGAAATAGGCATTTCATGATCTTAGGATTATTGGGAATTGAATCAATGTGCCACAAATGGTCTTTTGGTCTGATTTGTCGTGCATATGATTTAATTGGGGATGATGATTAGTGTTATAGATAAGATAATGGGGTATGGTTGATAAATTTATGATGAAATAATCGGGGATTGGACGAGAGTAGTGATTTAGGATCACTCCATCCCACCCCCAACAGAAAAGAATCTGGAAGAGAGCCATTTTCTAAAGCGGGTGACATTTAAAAGAAAGGACGGTAGCATTTTTATTTCCTGACAGTTTACATGTGCAATTGCGTCTGGTAGTTAATATTGATTGTTTAAGTTTTTAGTGTAGTATTAATTGTCCGTTTTTTGTTGTTGTTGTTGCTTTGTGTAGTTTACATTATTTTGGCGGAATGTAGTTCCTTACTGATTTGGTTATTGAGATTTTATATATTGGATTTGTATTTACGAATTATCTTGTTTCCTATTTTGTTTATTTACTGTATTATTTGACTTAGTAGTAATGATTACAATAATGATAGGCACATAGAAGTGACTGTTATTTATAATAAACTAAAATTATTTTGCTTATACATACCTAAGACTATAATTTATTAGTATTTATTTCTATACATTATTTTTATTTCGATTTTTGTGCAAGAAATGCTAAATTTATAAGTGTTGCTGATTCGCAAATAAATACAGCGGAGAGAATCTAGTACCTTCACCACTCAGCATATTTACCACATGCCTGTCAACCGCTAGCTGACAGTGCGTCATCACCAGCTGTCACCTATTTATATGTGCAATGGTCTTCTAACTAGTCTCTGTCATACTTTCATCGCGGACACGTCGCTCGCTCACCAGTCTTTACCAGATCTTCCTCACGGCCGCACTACCGGTCAAATTAACGTTCTGTGGTCGCCTCCTATACACATTTGTAATAATAATTATTAAAGTCAAGTCGCCCACAATTTGCTGAAACCCTTTTCATTCTCATCTACCAGACAACTCCCCATGCAGTTATTTCAAAAGGAATTATTCTCATGATAGTGTACGGTAACAATATGAATGGCTGTGCGCCATACCGTTACAACGGATCCTAAACAAAGGGGACGGCGACCACAATTACAAACAATAAGGTAATTAATTAATTTGATCTGTCCTATTGTAGATGGTTTGATGTTTATAATGAATGCGCATTTATTTAGATGAGGTTTATGTACTGGTTTGCTCCTTTCTTTTTTTTTTAATGAGTGTTTTCCATTTTCAATTATTATTTAAAATGTATTAAGTAATAAAAGTAAATTTTAAAATAAACAAATTTCAAATTAATACACAAAGGATAATACTAATTAGGCATGTTATTTTAAACTGCGAAAACTACAGAGGAATATCATGGCCCCAACCATATACAAAATACTAACAAATGTCATACTGGTGAGAACCACACCGTACGCAGAAGAAATACTGGGAGACTACCAATGCGGATTCCGTCGGAACCGGTCAACAAGCGACCAGGTGTTCACAATAAGGGAACTGCTGGAAAATAAGTGGGAATACGGAGAGACGGTTCACCAACTGTTCGTTGACTTCAAAACTGCCTACGACCCAGTCGCAAGACAAAGACTTTACCATATTGTAGTTGATCTGGGAATCCCGAAAAAAATATACCACCCTCATTCCAAATTGCATGAACGAAAACAAAGGGCGAGTTAGAATAGAAAACCACCTCTCAGAACAATTTGAAATCCGGGACGGACTAAACCAAGGGGATGGCCTCTCACCATGTCTTTTTAACCGTGTGCTCGAGTGTGTCATTAGAAAGGTACAAGACGACAACATGGCCGAATCATGCCTGAACGGGGTCACACAAGTGCACGTATAGGCGGATGTCATCGCCGTTTTGGTTGATAATCTAGAAACTGTAAGTAAAAACAGTGAAATCATCATGCAAGCGGCAGAAGAGGTGGGCCTAGAAACAAATGAAGATAAAACAAAATACATGATTACGGCGAGAGCAGGTGGACCTCAGGGAATACATACGTATAAACGTCAGAGGTAAGATATTCGAATAAGTTAAAAAATTTAAATATCTGGGAACAATACTGACGGCCAGTAACGAAATGTCGAAGAAAATTAACAAAAGCTGCATTCTGGCAACGCTAGTTGGCACACAGTCAGTAAACTGCTGCAATCTAAACTGCTGTCACGTAATATAAAGCTCCGTGTTTATAGAATCATAATCATGCCGATTGTTCTATACGGATGCGAAACATGGGATCTCACAAAACGGGAAGAAAACAAATTCCGGGTATTCGAGAACAAAGTTCTAAGGGGTATCTTCGGCGGTAATATGACGAGGAAACTCCACAACCACGAATTGGAAGAGCTTTTCCGCAAACCTACAATAGTGAGAGGAATCAGGTCGCGAAGATTAAGATGGGCCGGACGTGTGACGCGAATGGGCAATGATAGGACCGTGCGCAGAATTCTTGACGGTAGACCAACGGGGAAGAGACCGGTAAGACGGCCGCGACGGAGGTGAGAGGACTATGTAAGGTTTGACCTTGAGGAGATCGGATCAGATGGTTAAGTGTGGAAGGAGAGTGCACAGGACAAGGAACGATGGCGGAATCGAGTCGGTGAGGTCTTGAACTCCCGGGTTCCTACAGGCCAATAAATAGCAAAATAGTATGTTATTTTTAAATTATTCGTGAAGATGTGTACAACATCATTTTATTTAGTTAGTTTCTCCATTTTTTTGAAATAGTTCTTAAACATATTTTTTTTTTTATATCTATATATAGCCTTCCCGCCTGTCACGCGTCAGACCGGGGTTCGATTCCCCGTCGGGGAGCCTCTGGCGCAAGACTAATGACCTTGCCCGGAAAAAACAAATCATTACGGAAAATTTAACAATGCCTCAGGACTTGCTTAAATAAGGCCAAGACCGGTTCCCGGTTGTAGTGCCGATGATGATGATATATAGCCTTCCTCTGACGAGCAGGCAAGACAATGGAGAAAACTCCACGACCACGAATTGGAAGAGGTATTCCACAAACCTACAATAGTGAGAGTAATCAGATCGCGAAGATTAAGATGGGCCGGACAAATGGCGCGAATGGGCAACGATAGGACCGTGCGCAGAGTTCTTGACGCTAAACCAACGGGAAAGAGGCCGAAAGGACGGCCGCCTCGGAGATGGGAGGACAATTTTAGGTTTGACCTTGAGGAGATCGGATCGGATGGTCAAGCGTGGAAGGAGAGAGCACAGGACAGGAACGATGGCTGAGTCGAGTCGGCGAGGTCATGAACTTCCGGATTTTTACAGGCCAATAAATAGTAGTAATAGTAATATTTAACCTTCCTCATTGAGGGTTAATGTTTGTTTCGTTTATTTGTATGTGATTTCTTTTCTTATTTTATTATATTTGGTTTTATGTCTTTTTGTGCATTATAACAATTATTATTTCCCCCTTTTTTGTATCATGGATTTGTTACTATTATTGTTTTCATTATCATATATCTTTTCACAATTCTTCTGTGTCATCTGTCATCTTTGTCCATATGATTGTATTTCTTTGGATATTTATTATTTATTTATTTTTTTTGTTGTTGCCAATTTTGGTGGTTGTGTTGTCCTGTCCGGTTACTGTTGTAATAAGAAAGGGGCCCTTCCAAATGGGTGTTTGTATGCCCTTGCGGTTTTTATACTTTATTAACACCATGTGTCCTACTTGAAACGATTGTGATTTCGTGGCACTTCCGTAGCATGTGGTTGCCTTCAACGAACAATATTTCTCGCACTGCATATTAGGCATCCTAATGTCGGAGAACATGGACGGCCACCAGTATCTTTGTCGTATTTTATGATACGATTTGGTGACGCTCTGGTGTCCACTGAAAGGGTAATTGTGATAAACCGCGAGTACAGTTGCGATCTCATTGAGGTTTTTTTTTTTTTTTTTTTTGGTACGGGCTTCTGGAATAACTTTTTGTCTTGCTTACTTTGCGAGCGGTTGGGAGTGAGTTTGGTGAGTCTGTTGGCGAAGTTTCAGTTCTTCGATTAATACATTTGTTATTACCACTTGACTTCTTAGAGTTCCTCCCCCTATTGTCAAAATTTAACCTGTCTGTCCGAGCTGGTGAGGTAAGGGGTGTGTCCAGCCTCTTTAACGGAAGCCTTCCCGATTTAACGAGACCGCCTTCCGAGGTTAGCAAACCCTTGGGGGGGGGGGGGGGGGGGGGCACCCACCTTGTTGGCTGTGGTGCTAACAGCCCTGGCTGTCTTTGATGAATGGATCAACAGTTATTGCCGTCGATGGGTGAGCGTACCCGTAGTAGTTTTTTATTTCACCTATGAAAGATCTTTTTCGGTTTTATTTAATTTGACTTTGTGGTTATTTGACTTGATTCTAATGCTTTCACAATATTCGGCCTTCTGGATTTGGACTGATCTCGAATCCAAAATCTGCCGCCCTTTTATACTCTACATCTACAGAGTTTTGCTTAAAAATTGTACCTAAAAATTCCAAGAAGCACAAACAAGATTTTGTGTGTGCCTCAATTGAAATGGGATTCTAGGAAGTGAATGGGAATTTGGTTGAACAAATTCTCGGAATGAGAAATCATGATATGCATTTAGAATTAGCCATTTCATAATGTTGGGGCTATTGGGAATTGAATCAATGTGCGACAAATGGATTTTTGGTTTAATTTGTCGCTTATATGATTCAC
Source organism: Microdon myrmicae (assembly GCA_963931805.1). Lineage (NCBI taxonomy): Eukaryota > Metazoa > Arthropoda > Insecta > Diptera > Syrphidae > Microdon > Microdon myrmicae. The sequence goes on from OZ007497.1 coordinate 229,174,304, forward strand.
TTGGGGAAAATGATTGGGTTTATGGATAATAATGGGGTTTGGGTGGTAGTAGTGATTTAGGATTACCACACTTCTCACAACTTGAAACTTATATGGGAGTTTAGACCTACCTTTCAGTTGGAAGTTCACCTTGCAGCTTCCCAAGGTCTTGATACGGCGTCTGTAGGGTGCATGCCTCTCGCCGATTGATTTTAAATTTTAGCATCTAATGCGTTCATGCTATTCTTCCTGACCAATTCGACGCCGGTGCCCACTATTAGAGTTGTGATTTTTTTAACATCTACATCTATAGGTACCTGGACAGTTGGGACGCTGGTTAATTGCGAGCACAGTGTCCTGATTTTGGCGTACTTTTCCTTGTCGGTCTTGAAGGGGGGAATTTGTTGAAGACTGGCATTGAATTCGCGACTCTCATTTCAGCTTTCGCTGATAGGACAGTCGATTGTGGCCCTGTTGTCACAAATCTGCTTAAGTGGAGAATCCTTTATTCTTCCTTTTTTTTCTCGGTGGGAAGGTGGAAATCTTCAAAAGATACCTCTGACCGATCCAGAGGCATGCTGTACTTTTATCGACTAAAACCACCTCCCGCCAGGCAGCTATTCGGATTGATCCCCGCAGAATTTTCTTTTAGATATTCCATCGCGGGGCTCTATCCTATCCTTCCCTTAATCACAAACAATCGCGGATGTCGTGATTTATTTGCGGGTAATGTGTATAAAAGGGAGTGTTTTCCCTTTCCATACAATCCTGATAGGTGTGCCCCCTTTCGTGGCAGTAACTGAAAGTTACTTTGATGATGAGGGCATTTTATGTTAATGACGTCTTGGAAGAATCTGTTTCCATTTCCCCTTCAATTCTCCTATATATTTGCTCAGCTTTCGGTGTTTGTTCCTGTAGTTGTAGTTTGGAGTATTGGGCATTATTTGTGTTAAAGTTTGTCCCAACTCGGAGTTTGAAATCGGTTTATGGGCGTCTGGAGGTGTTATTGGTGTATAGAGGAAACGCGGGTTTAATGAATACTGCCGAAGTGCTAATGGCGTCTGAGGTTGTTGGATTTGTTCCAATCTCAATGTTTTTTTTCCATTAGGGAATCTATTGGTACATCGCCCATCAGCACTAAAAATTGTCGGTGGTCCGGATTTATTTGTTGGCGCAAGGCTAATAACCTTGCCCGGAAAAACAAATTGTAATGGACAATTTAACAAGTCTCGGATATGGACCGGATAGCGGGGGATAGACTTGCTAAATAATACCAAGACCGGATCCCGGCTATAGTGCCGATGATGATGACGGATTTATCAATCCCATTTAATAGATGTTTTTTGCAAAGTCATCTAATTGTGCCTCTATGGCCTCAGATAATATGGGACCGTATTTTAATTCTGCGGATTTCTTAATAGCTTATTTACCAGGTCATGATAGTTTTTCATTGGCAAATAAACTTTCCTCAGCAGATCCTCGGCTTCCTGAAAGGACGGGAACGGGGTGGCTGCGAACAACGAAGAAGCTTCTCCCCACAATCTGGTGGGGAATATTTCCAAGAAAGCCCTAAATTCTTCGGTCTTGAGGCAATTTAAGACCTTCGTGCAACAATCCAAAAAGGTTTCCAATCCCGCACCTATATGTGGATTTGTTCCCCCGAGAAGATAGGGATTAACTGTGCTGACAGCTCTGCAATCTTTGTGTTATTAATAGGCATTGTTTCAAAGGTGGCGAGATCCGTTTGGTACTCAGGACCTGGGTGGGCTGAGGGTAAGATTTTTGATTAGTGTATTTTCTGCCCTTATGGTTCCGCTACGGAGTCTTTTTGACGAAGGGGCTGTTAGATCGGGGGAAGCACTCGGGTTTTGGGGTTGCATGGACAGACACTTGCGGTTAGGTGATAATATGATAGTACATTTAATGTAAAAGGTGCTGGTGATAAAAAATAATAGTAATAATAATGTAAAAATGAGGTGGATAGGACGTTTGCTATCCCAAGCGCGAGTTTTTTTTTTTCTTGTATTATTTTTGGTATTTATTCAGGAGTGGAAATTCCATCCTGAGATTAATGGCCACCACAATATGGAAAAGTATAGAAATAACAGATTTTAAAATCGTTTTTGTGGTAAATAGTGTTAGTTCGAAAGTGTTTAAATAAGAGATTTCAGTTATACTCAATTCCTCTATTAATTCGATAAGGTTATTAATTAAAAAAAAGGAAAAGCAATTATTACTTATCTTATTTTCGTCGGTCTGCTCCTGCTCTTGTTAGTCCCCTGCTGTTGGAATTGGTTCGATTCGTAGTTGGTCAGCTGCGGTTGTTGGTCTGCTACTGTCATTTGTTGATCAGCTGCTGCCTCGCTGCATGGTGGTATTAGCGCGTTGTTTTCTTTTATGTGGATGTACTTTTATTGTTTATAGTTTATTGTTTTTATTTCCCCCCTTAAAGGAAAGTAATAAATGAAATGACTAAATATAAAGAAGAAAACGTACATCGTGCAAATGACGGGTGTAACTTCTTTCACCACACACAATTGACACACCTTTAAAACAAACACTTTTTGTGGTTTTTTGTTTACTATTTATTATTTAAACCAATCTTTAATGTTATGCTGTTTTCTTAAATGCCACGATTGTACCACATACATAGCCACCTTTAGGTTAACTTGTCTGGAATAATGTTCTAAATGCACTTTACAATATTAGTTAAAGTTAGAGGCACTTTATTTATTTCCAACAGACTCAACTTAAGACACTTTTAGTATTTGTCACCGACTCAACTTAACATAATTTTAGTGTTTCTAAACGACTCAACTTAAGACACTTTTGGTATTTCTCACCGACTCAACTTAAGACACTTTTGGTATTTCTCATCGACTCAACTTAAGACACTTTTAGTATTTCTCAACGACTCAACTTATCCTCACAAACTCATCAACGGACCGTTCCGGTCAAGTCTCAAAAACCAACTCCTCCGCCGTCTCGGTGAATCGTCTAGAACCAACTCCTTTAACGAAGACTTTTTTCTTCCATACTGCAGATCGAAGGATATGTCATTTTTTCTGTTTGACCCTTTTGCCAACCGCTATTTCCTTTCTTTATCTTTCCCGGCTTCGGATCAAGAGAGGAAACACAAAGGAAAAATCAACAGATGATCCTCTATGTTGTTGGGCGCTAAAACGAACGTGTGATTCGTCTTATGGCGCAAGTTGTTTGTTCTAGGCGAATGGACAAGAATGTTTCCTGTGGGAAATGGTTTGGGTAAACAAACCTTTAAAGAATCATAAAATTGCAGACGTGCAATTTATGATTCTCAACAACTTTACTTGAAAGTTGGTCATCTGGTCCACAGATTTGGATCCAGGGGATTCTGCGTGTTGAACGTATAGTTCTTTCACGTCTTGGGTTCAAGTTAATTTCAATATGGGCAAATTGAACGTATAGTTTATTTTGTTTGATATTGAATTGATATCGCGATATTTAATGTATGCGCGATTAATGATGGAGCTTAGCTCCAAAGAGGTAGGTATTCAGGGGTGTAGAGTTTTGTACGTAACACGGGGTTACTCGTCAGCAGGAACGAGGCACAGTAATTTAACAATGGTTAAGTAAAATTTGGATATGTACTGCATAGAACCCTGGTGGCTCGTCCGTGTTTGTGTGTTCAACTGAACGAGGGTTTTGTCGGTGTTCATTAAGTACAGTTGTGTTCAGCCCCTATACGGGGTTGTGACAACTCGCAACTATTCTCCGCTTTGGATCTCTCGCATAGCACTAAAATTCTTCCATAGAAGGATCGCCGAATGCTCTATGAGGATCAAGGCCAACAATATATACAAATGTGCAGAAACATTTCAATCGACCGTCTGTGGTTTAGACTGGTATTATAAGCTAAACTAAATCCACAATTCTTCTGTTTATATATGCATCATTCACCCCGATTCAAAGACTCCTCATTTTCAACAAAAGGCCTAAACCCTAACATAACCAAATAAATTCATTCCGCTTGCAGACTCACATTTATCAACTCATCGCACACGCCACGAAGCATAAAAACCCCAACGAAAATACAAAACACACGACTAAGAGCCGTCAACCCCATTGCAACGAAATGAACGTAAATCGATGCAGGGCCACGCATATCCTCCGCCACAAGCGCCACACAAACCCAGCACTTATCCACACACTGCCACAGCATCGCAGCAATCTAATGAGCACTCGCGATTGATCGAAAGCTCATTAAAACAAAATCAACAGCCAGCCGGTTACCCACCAGAAGCCTTTCCCATTTCCAACGAATCATTCCCTTTACTCATCTCTGCTCATCTCCTGTCTCCGCAAGCGCCAGCATCAAGGCGAAGAAATCATTATTCTCGATCTTAAAAAAAAAACATCGAATGTAAACCATTGGTCAGATCAAATGCCAGCCGGAATACTACGCGGTACTGACAACCAAATGCGACAGGCCGCATGATGTCGTTGCTTCGAACCACCTGCAAACATTTCTGTTATACCAGACTGAACTTCCGGTTTATGAACGGGAACTTTAGTGCTCAATACGATCATAGTAAATTCAACAACAATCCACCATTATAAAGCATTCTCATCGTTACTTATGACGAAGTATTTTCAGCTGGCAGTCGGCCCCGCTGGGAAGAGGAGTTTCAGTTTGAAACCATCTGACGTGGAGACTGCTATCTTGACGTTCCGCGTATAAGGCACACGCTGGTTCCGTTATTGTCATAAACAATGAAAAATCTTTTAAGGTGTAGAATCGCCGCTTAAGGTTGGTGGTGAGAATGGTTTGGTAGGCGGTGCTTGAGAGTATGGGTAGAGAGGTCTAAGTCGAACAAGGTGGAATCGGAGTTCACATTTCTCAGCATCCGCGAAAGGGGTTCATCATCATCATCGACACTACAACCGGGATCCGGTCTTGGCCTTATATAACAAATCTCTTCACCGGTATCCGGTTCTTATCCGAGACTTGTTAAATTGTCCATAATAATTCGTTTTTACGGACAAGATCAACCTTTCTCAGAATGTCGCTGCATGTATTGGTTCACTACTTGGCGGGTGCCAAAGTAGCTTTCCGGGGGTGTCACGTGGAGACTGCATGTCAACTTGGATTGAACAGGGACAAGGATCGTCCTGGCCTTCGCCGGGTTTAAAGCACAGACTTTACCCTGTATGTTCACTGGGAAAGGGGTTTAGGTGGTGGTGCTTGAGAGTATGGGTAGGAGTCGAAGTCAGAAAAGGTGGAATTGGAGTTGACATTTGCCAGCATCCGCGAAAGGGGTTCGTTCAGACTATAAGGGGCCGGGGAGGGGGGGGGGGGGGGGGGTGGTGGAGAAGGCGGAGATTACGGGTATTTCGAGAATTAAGTTAAAAGGGGAGGCGCAGTCTGCCGAGTCGGAGAGGATCTGATGAATGGACAGTATGTCAGCCACGACCCTGCGCTCCTCAAGGGTTCTGAGGTTGAATAATTTGAGGCGGTTAATGTACGGGAGAAGGATTAACGGGTTTTCCATCGTAGCCCTCGGAGAGCAAACGTAAGGAAGCGACGTTGAATACTTTCGATTCTACAGATATGGATGTTGTGATAAGGAAACCATGCCTGGCTAGCATATTCAAGCAGTGGACGGACGAGGGTAAGGTAAAGGGATCGAGTAACGTAAGGGTCGGAGAACTTCTTAGACCATCGTTCACGAATCCGAGGGCAGAATTGGCTTTCCGGATCGTCTCATCAATGTGAGAGAGGAAGTTAAGCTCCCTGCGCAAAGGATCCCAAGATCTCGAATAGATTGGACAATGGTCGGGGGTTGGTTATGGAGGTAAGGATGAGTGAAGATGAGTGAATACGCTTACGGGAAAAGGTTATAGACTGGCATTTGGCGATATTAACATCAAAGCAATTTTTGTCACACAACGCCGAGAAGTTATCAAGTTCTGATTGCGGCAGTGCAGAATCAATAGGTGACTCGATGATCTTGTATATCTTGGTATCATCAGCGTGTAGGAAAAAGCAGGAATTCTTAATGACCTCATCAATGTCACAAGTGGCAAGAATAAATAGGAGAGGACCCGGGTGGGTATCTTGAGGGACCCCAGAGACGGCAAAGAAGGGGTTGGATATCATGGACTTGAACCGAACTGAATAAAGTCTATCCTTTACGTAGTAAGAAATCCACTCTAGCAATCCAGGTTCGAAGCCGAGGACGCATAATTTGAAGAGGATTAGATTCTGAGAGATTTTGTGGAATGTTTTACTGTAAATATGTTTTTATATAAATAGTTTAAATTCGGATTCAAACTAACCGAAGCCCATTCCGAGTATTTGCTTCGATTATTATGTGACTTCTGAAACGGGAAATACTTTAAAAACTTGCTTTGCTCGTCATGACCCACCTATGAAAGCTTTGAGCTGGAATTTCGTCTTCTTTGTGGATTTGACTTGCTCCTGTTGAAGTTGAGCACAAGTGTTGACGACCGTGCCTTTACGGAACGGTTACATTGATCCGAGTGAACCTTGTATCGACTCGAGTAGATGCTTTGCGCACGAAACGAATCTAGATCTTGTTCGGTTCATCGCTATCCCAATCACGACCAGACTCAGTTATTGGAATCATTACTTAATTAATAGGTGTGTGATTTAGTGGAAAACGTGATTATCAGAACTCCCAGCTCTAAAATGATTGTTACTTCCATGGAAACAAAAACAGGGCAACCAGCACCAGTACCGCCTGCGTCTCCCAGTCGCACTCCATTGATCCCTGATAGTCCCACTCTGGCACAGGTTGAACGTGCTCGTGAGGTTGTATGCTAGTCACCAATGGAATGACACGTGAGTAAATTATCCATTCTATTTCGTCTAAGTAAATTTATACGTAACAAATTTATTACTTAAAAGGTGGATATACATAATGCAAAAGATGAAGAAAACTAGTCCGAACTTCATGCAGAATCCATTTTTTTGTTACTGAACGTCGGTGTATATGGTCAAATTTTATTCAACCCGCCTTAAAACAATTCATTGAAATCCACCCAAAACTCGACATTATAGTCAAACCAACTTCGTCCTTCGGCCAAAGCAGATTAAAATATTTTACCTCAGGCAATCTTTACTACCGAACAGTTAGAAGTAAAAGAAGAAAAAATTCGCTAATTAAATTCTGGCATAGGGTACATACATATGAGATCACATACTACTGCGCCGTGTTCGGTTTGAGGCGAAATGCGCCTTTTCTGAGCATGGGGTATCTTCGTTGGTAAAACCATGTGCTAGTAAACTCAATTTTCGGAGTTCGTATATTTCATACAACTTTGGTGTTACTTTATGGCGCAACGCTTGACGACTTTTCGCTTTTAATCAAATCAAACAGGAAGGCTTCCATTGGAAATAGTTTCAGTTGATTCTCGGGGTTCATATGCCACTGATCCTGACTATGGGTTCTGTCGAATTTGAGGACATTGCTTATTCATTATTTAGGGAAGGTGGGTCTATAAATTGTGTCACGAAGCAAATACGAGTACCTAGAGTGCATTCACAAGTGGAGCTTTTGTGTCAGTTGAAGACATCTAAGCAATAAGTAAAACTAGAAGTGGTGAGAGACTGAAAATATGATGTGACTAGGATGGTTAGGGTCAGGATGTGCAGTTTAAAAATTAATAGGTGTAACAAAAAATAACGCTGAGTTTTATTCAATAGTGAATTGCCCTTTTTTACAATCTTCATTGGATCTTTGCAATTAAAAGCGGCACGTACTATGAAAAATAGCCTTATTTGAAGAGTGTGATATTTCAAATTAAGGGAAAAGAGTTACACTGTACTCCCGATGCACTTGAGATGAATTTAAAAAAAAGAGGACGTTTCAGTCCCACTAGAACTAAAATCTCCTATAAATAGTTCCATATTCCATAGCCTCTTTTCATACAGACAATAATGTTTATTAAACGTAACCTGGGTAATTGGTTGGATTCTTTTACCTGGGACACTGAGGCGTGTTTAGAAAACCTAATAAATGTCATTTTTTAGTCTACGGTATACATTCATAATAAGGGTCTTAGTGGAGGTGTTAGTCTTATTGTGCTACAAATGAGAGTGATTTTTCCAGTTGTGGTTGTTAATGGTAAGGATTAACGGTCAATCCTCGCTGTGTTGGTTTCTTTGTTGTTGTCGTGGTAGCTAGTCTTTTATGATTAACGTAGGCTGAGTGCTGTCGGCTTGGTAGCGGTGTTCGCTTTGTTTCTGTTCTCGTATTTGTTACTGTCTGTTAAAAAAAAAACTTCACTTAACTTTACTGTAGAATTCAGAGGAGTGCAGGACTGAAAAGGGCGACAGATAATCTGGGTGTCATTGCGTTGTCCTCAAGAAGACCAAGACGTCGCTGAGGAACCATCCCTTTGATTTGCAAAGTCTTTGTGCGAATTTGATCAGTTCCTGGACTGTAAACGAATGCACGGAATGTTGCTTTCACTTCCGCTCATCTTAGGGTTAGAGAATTAAAACGAAAAACAACGAGAGCAAACAAAACAAAACTTTTGCGTATAACACAACGTTCTCATGTACGTAATTTATATTCAGAACCAACAAACATAAAATACGTATTTATCGGTCACGCTAACTGCGTTAAATGAAAGCTCTCAAAAGAACAGTATGGTTCTACGAGAAAACCAACTGGGAAGGTCTGAACGACATTTTGGAGGTTAAATTGGTCGTTATTTTTCCTCAATAACGATGTTGACTGTATAGCCGACACATTGACAGCCACGATTCTCTTTGGCATACGGACGTTTATTCAACATAGAGTAAAGAGTATCAAGCCCAAGAGAAATATGTGGTTCGATTCCGGGTGCAGAGAAGCCATTAAGGCTAAAGAGTTGAGCTTCCGGTTGGATAAATCAAACAATACTGAGGAAAACCGGAAAAGATTTAAGAGAGCTAGAAATGACTGCAATGCGTACATTCAACGCCCAAAGTTCTGGCATGATCAGAGAGTGAGACGCTGCGAACGTGATAATCCGAATTCCATTATCATTTGAAACGTCGTGCAGGCTTTCTTTACCTATAGTTGGTTGGAAGATATCTTCATTTCCAATTTTTGCGTTGAGGTCCCCGAAGAGGATTTTAACATCGAATGATGAGATCCCATCAAATACCTCCTCTATGGTTTCGTAAAACGTATCCTTCGTTTCTTCGTCGGTAGATTCTGTTGGGGCGTGTACGTTCATAAGTACATAATTTTACCGTGGGCCCTGTATTTTTACCACCGAAATTCGGTCATTAATAAATCTGACATCTTTTACGCCCCATGTAATCATCTTGCTTATGATGAAGCCGGTTCCGAGGTTATCTGTGTTGGTACCTCCACACACCAGTGTAAACCCGTTGTTTTCGGTTACTTGATGTGGGAGTCGGACTTCCTGAAGCACGACGATGTCCATTTTATATATTTTTTTTTTTTTACATTTCTGTATTTATTGACCATCAATAATTTTTACAATAAGCGATACAGATAACTTATGATACTTTAGCTATAATTGTTTACATATACTTACTAGTACATTTTTCAAACAATATGATAGAAGTTATATATTGATTATGGATTAAGATTGTAGTGGGTAGAGCTTCCTGGAAAAGGTCAGAAAACCAGGATATAGTTATTTACTTAACTTATGCTAATTTGCTTAACTTAACTTAACTTATCTTAACTTAGTCTAGTTACCTAATTATTATTGAAATAAGTTAGTGTAGTGTATAAGGGGGAAGCATAGTGATCAATAGGTAGGTTATGGGTTAATGAGGATATTGTCAGTCAGGGATGTGGGTTGGGGGACTACTTTCCGTTTGTTCGTTGAAACGCAAAATATTGGAGAAGGGTTGAATATTACTATATTTAAATTGGTGAGGTGAAAGCTCTGTATTGTGGTATACAATCTCATTTGAGTTATTAACCAACCTGCCAGAGGTGAAGAACGTTCTGATGTGGAGACAGTTCGGGAAGGCAGTTCGGTTATCTGACGGAGTCGATGTGAGCGCGTTTATTATCGGGTTGGGATTATTGGGAAGATTTTCGATAAATTTGATGGACAGCTCGAGGAAGCGTCGATCTATACGTTCAATATTAGCGGCATAGTAGAGCAAACTACTGTTGTAATATTTGTGGGAGTTGGGATGTCGGTTGAGGCCAGTGATAAGTCTGAAGCATTTCCTTCCGAAGATGCGTTGCTTCTCCATTTGGGCGGGTGTGATATGGTACCATATCGGGCATGCATATGCGAGAGTGGGTCTGATTATCTGTTTGTAGATAAGTGATTTAACTTTGGGAGAGAGACCATTCGGCTTGTACATCGATTTTCTGCAGAGATTAAGTTGAATTGCGGCTTCGCGAATCGAGTTTTTGGTGTGGGCTGAGAAGGACAGTGTGGGGGTGCGATGGGGGCGTACCAACGTATGGCACCGGTTCACCATCGGCCCACTACGGAATTGTTCACCAGCGAAGCGCAAGGAAAAAAAGGAAACACTGGGAGTCGGCCATAAGGGTCTCTTTATTTTATTTTAGGATTTTTCATGAGTCGTTTAGTTTTTGTCCACGAACTGCGCCTGGGTGTTTTTTTTTTTTCTAATTATTTTCGACGCTGTTCCCGCGGCAATTGGGAGGGGAACATTAGTACGGACTTTATTTGGCTCGCTGGGGCGGCGTGCCCCACGTGGCCGCGGCGGTTACAGAGGACTACCGATACGCGCGTGGGAGTAGTTGGAGGACGACTAACTCGACTCTGTCGGGGAGTAAGAAAAGGAACAAGGGAAATTACTGGTGCGCACTAGCCAGCCGATGTGATTGCGCTCTCTCTTGTGCGCTCTTCGTTTCCCCATGCGCACCGGGGTGAACAAGCGCTGGCGCATTCGTTGCACGCCGATGTGTGCAGAGCGGACGAAAAGCACAAAGCGAGGAGCGCAATAACTCGGGTTGATCTGGCTTAGTGTGCGTGTGGTAATGTGGTCTCCGAGGTGTTTCACACTGGGGTAGCGTGGTGTGGTGATTATCCCGGAGGCGCATGGCTATGGAAAGGAAGAAATGCGGAGGGGAGGAAAATGAGTTTTACGCTATTCGCCTGGGTAAAGAGATTCCCAACGAATGGAGGGACTGGGAAAGGGCCAAGTGACGCTAGGGAAATATTATCGAGTTTTTACCAAAAAAGCCAGGTATTAGCCGTCAGTATCTACAAAAAAAAAAAAAAAAAAAAAAAAAACAAGGGCGACCATGTTAATTAAGGTAGATTTTACATCAACAAAAAATGACAAAATCTGGACAGGAATACAGGATTAATTTTTTGTTCATCTTCTTATTTTTGATATCAACTTCTCTTCTTTTTCAAGGTATTTACTTCTTTTCATTTTCTGTAATGTTCTAGTATAATATATTTCCTTATATTTCCTTTCCTGATTGCCGTTACATTGAAAAGTTACACAACTGTTAACGAAGTAATACACTTTTTATCCTCTGGCTGTTTAACAACGAATGATCATTTTTTAACTTTTTCTTTATTATTATTTTTAGTATTATTTGCCTTCGTTATTTGACACCTCACTATTTTATTTTACTTATGTTCTGAGCGTGATAATTTTGGAGCACAACAACCTTACAAGATTTCATTATTTAAATCAAACAAGTGACGACCTACATAAATTAGAGAAAGCAAAAGGGGGTACTTGCTTTTTGCCTTGTCTTAAATCCCCTCATTCATTTCCCGGTACCATTTTACATCTAGTACATATAAATTGTTACTCCTTCTGCTTTCGCAAGTTACGTGATACATATTTCTTCTTCCTTACCTCACAGCAGCTGACCAGAGTACCCTGCAAAACCTCAACTTTCCTGACATTTCATCTACCCTACCTTTATGATACGTATAAATAATTTAGGGGGCCGCTATTCGCAATTTCGGTCAAGTGACATTTGAAAAGCAATTTCACTCCAGAGGCATCTCTTGTGCAAGCCCAACAATGTTTTAGTATGTTAAGGACATGCAATTAGTTGCAGGAGCATGTTATATTCTAGAATTAAATTTCACGATTCGTTGAATTTAAGTGGATTTCCTGCGAAAAAAGGGAAAACTGTCATGAAATATTCAATTACTTCAAACTCCGCCTCTTATTAAAAGAGAGTAATAAAAAAAAAACTGAGAAGGATAAAACCGAGTCTCAAAATCTACCCTAGTGGCTGGTTGTGTAATTATGTTCTTACCAGTAATGACCTTGTTACTTTGACAAGGTTACTGGGTAGATGGTACGACCGAGTTAAATCTGCTCGACCCAGATTTAGCAATTATATAATGATGATCGTAATTATCCAGTCAAAATGGCCCCCGTCAGATGGACATGCTTACAAAAACCAAGCGAATCATCTAGTGAAAACCATGAAGCTATTCCTTAATTAGGTGATTCGGACGGAGTAAACGAAGCACTCTCATCTTATCCAGCAATCCAGCATGAGTTGGCAGACCATTGCGTGGAGTGTCTTTACGTTTTTAATGATGTGGTACGAATAGATTGCTGGTCTGGTTTATAAGAGGGGATGGGTAGATGTGAATGTTATTTATATTTTCATTTAGGATTAACGTAAGCGTGACGGTCATAGGTAGTGGAATTTCGGCATTGATTCCAAAAGAGAAGAGTGATTATACCACTAACACTTCAACGAGATCATTTATGTTATTTGAGTAGAGTAGATGGCGCGTCAAATGCAAGGGTTTCAGGAAGATGCTGCTGCCCGCATGATTTTTTACATGGCCATAAATTACGGGTATACGGGGTAGTTCTCATCTGAGAGCCTCAAAAAAATGTCGTTGTTTTAGAATTTTCTTCTCATAGAAGAAAATAAATAAAGAATTCAAACCTTTTGTCACATGTTGCTTAATATGTTCTAAAATAAAAAAAAAATGTTTATCAAAAAATATAGTGACAATAATTGTTGACATGTCTTGTAATGTGACGGTCTCAAAAAAAAAGTACCTTGCTTACTAGGCCACTCTAGCACCTGCAAAAATTATCAGAAATCACTAATCGAATTTGAATTTTTGCATACGGTTTTCCACCATTTTTATTCTTTTCAAAGTACTGTAAAAAAAACTATGCATATATCATCTTGATTATAGTAGGGGTCCAATGACTCAAATCTACATTAAAATAAAAAATAAAAAAATTCCAACTGCACTCAATCTTTTGTATCAAAACGATTACTTTCTCCAGGCGTTTTTAGAAATAGCAACGAACGTTTCTACCGCGAAAGTTAACAACAGCCACCTGATTTGAACATCTCCAGCAAAAGCACCGCAACAGCAACTATGCACTCCAAATCTACAATCACCGGTTCCACCAGTCCAAACAACAGGTTCTCCGTTTTATCCCGTTGAGCAATCGTCAAGGTCAGTGGCAGAGTCCCTCTCTTTCAAAGCGCTGAAGAGCATATCACTCGATTGGCAACTATTCCAATTGGGAGATCACTCATGTCATGTTGCCAGTGGCCGTTTTCTTTTTACAGCATAAGCTTGGGCGCTTAGTGTATAAATGTAATCTATTTTCAATTTGGTTTCTTGCTAACGGTTGCAAATGAGTTTGTTGTATGTTGGACAACGTCTAACCTGATTCATATTGCTGTACTGCAACACCCCGAGAAGAATAATCACCGTGACCGGCTCCGAGCATGCGTTAACATCGGAGTCTGCAAAGGACACCTCCGACCACGGAAATAATGCGTAGAAATTTCGTAAATCGTGCCAGTTAGCAGCCCCATACCTCCATACATGGCGAAGCTGCTTAGATCGGTTATTCGTTTAAAATGCAAGTAGCTGCGTGACCAATACAAAGCAGTGATCTGAGTTTCCTAGTGGCGCAGCAACCTCCACAGTATAAGTGCTCGGTTCGGATGTCAAAAACAGATCCAGGATGTTCGTATAATCACCTTGGGTATCCGGCAGTCGGGTAGATTCCTCCACAAGTTGAGACAAATTGCGGCTTACAGCGAACATCTCCGCTAGCCTCTGGCCTCGTCGGTTCTGTTAGAATGTACCAAACAGCTGGATTTGTGTACATTAAAATCGCCAAGGACGAGAATTTCAGAAGACGGGTGGTCGATCTATATCCAGCCGACGGTACATGAAAGGTGTTCGAAACGTGTTGCTGGTCGGTCGTCATTCGCGGAGCGGTAATGACAACAAAGAAATTTAACAACATTTTTCAGCACGACCTTCAACGACATGATGCACATACTCCATGCTAAGGCACTTCAGACCGAACCGCTTGAAGACAGACTCCACCCTTAAAATGGAATCTCAAATGCAATTCCTATCCTGAGCAAGGAAGATATGTCGAGTCAGTAGACGAGTCGACCTGATCAAGCATACTCAAGCGAAATCCATAAATTGGGATAGCACATGCTATCCGATTCAGCATGTTCTCCAGATGTAGCCCCCTGCGGCTATTTCCTGTTTCCAAACCTGAAAAAATTGCTGGGTGGTAATAGGTTTGGGTCGGATAGCCTATTGGAGTGCCTTGAGGACACCTGTTATTTGGAAGGAATGAAAATGGAAAAACGCCTGACTAAATATAGCGAATATGATTAGTTGTTGAAAAAAAAATCGTTTATTCCAAAAAACTACTGAAATTTCAATCTGCCCTCGTCTTATTACTATAACTGTTACTATTTATTGGCCTGTAGGAACCCGTTCATGACCTCACAGACTCGGCTGCGGTATCGTTCGCCGTCCTCTGCGTTCTCGTTCCACACTTTGGCCTCTGAACCGATCTCCACAAGGTTGTGTCCTACGTTGTCCACCCATCTCCGTCGGTGCCGTATTACCGGTTTCTTTTCCGTTGGTCTTCCGTCAGAACTCTACGTACAGTCCTATCGTACATGCCTGGCCCATCTTAATATTCGCGACCTGATTATTCTCACTATTCTAGGTTGGCGGTATAGCTCTTTCAATTCGTGGTTGTGGAGTTTCTTCCATTCTCCTGCCTCCTCGTCATAGTTACCGCTAACGATACTCCTTAACACTTTATTCTCAAAAACGTGGAATTTGTTTTCTTCCCGTTTTGTGAGAGCCCACGTCTCACATCCGTATAGAACAATCGGCATGATTATGGTTCTATAAACACGGAGCTTTAGATTACGTGATAGCAGTTTTGGATTTCAGGAGTTTACTGACTGTGTGGCAGCTAGCGTTGTCGGAATGCAGTCTTTTTTCTAAATTCCTTCGACATTTCGTTACTGACTGTCAGTATTGTTTCCAGATATTTAAATTCTTTAACTTTTTCAAATGTCTTGCCTCTGACGTTTATGTGTACTCCCTGAGTTCCACCTGTTCTCTGTACCCTCATCGCATTATATAGTTCTACCCTGGCTATGCTGTCGTAGGCGGCCTTAAAGTCTATACACAGATGATGGAATCTTAAATTCCTGACATTTTTCCATCGCCTGCCTAAGGGTGAATATCTGATCAATTGCTGATTTGCCTGGGATGAAGCCAAACTGATATTGACCAATGATGGCTTTAGCGTATGGGGCTATCCGGTCTTGTAGGAGAGTGGAGAGTATCTTATAGGCGGTACTCAGCAATGTTATACCCCTATAGTTGGTGCACAGTGTGATATCTCCTTTCTTATGTATGGGGCAAATTATACCACGACGCCAATCTTCCGGCATCTCCTCTTGTTCTCTATTTCACAGACAAGGTTTTTTTTCCCAGGCACTTTTCTTTTGTCTGTGAAGTCTTTTTTCAGATCTTCTGAGCTCTTTGTATTTCTTCTCGCGTACCCGCGTCCTATGAGACTGTTGCATTGCCCGGTATGCAGCATTCTTACGTTCAGTCGCTAGTTTGCACTCATCATCAAACCAGTCATTCCGATCTCTACGACTACTGCCTAAGATGGAGTTGGCAGTACTGATGACAATATTCTTAAGGTGTCCATTTCTCTTCTACGCCCGGCATTCTGGCCCCCTTAACGCATGACCAAAGGTGTTGCTGGTCTTCTCATTGCGTAAGGCAGCCGTGTTGATTCGAACCTGATCCGTGGATGCAATACGTCTCCGTAAGGCAATCCGCGCTCGGAAAACTGTACCAACAAGATAGTGATCCGAGTCGACGTTGGCACTTCGGTACGTTCGTACCGTCATCAGGCTCGAAGAGTGGCGGCGATCTATCAACACGTGGTCAATTTGGTTGCGAGTGGCTCCATCAGGTGATACCCAGGTGGCTTTGTGGATATCTTTACGCGGAAACCTGTTACTCGCAACGACCAAGTTTTTCGATGCTGCCAGTTCGATGACTCGTAGTCCATTGTGATTAGTGTTCCCATGCAAACTATGGGAACCTGCGTAGTGCCTGAAAACCGGCTCCCGACCTATTTTCGCATTCAAATCCCCAAGAACGATTTTCACATCGTATCTTGGGCAGGCATCGACGTTCTCATAGTATTCTTCTTTTTCGTCATCAGGGGACTCCTCTGTAGGTCCGTGAACGTTTATGAGGCTTATGTACTTAAATTTGCCTCGCACACGAAGAGTGCATAGCCTTTCATTAATTGCATTAAAGCCGATGATGGCAGGCTTCAGTTTTTGGCTGACTAGAAAGCCTACCCCGAGCACATGGTGTTTTGCGTGACAGCTGTAATAAATGTCATACTCTTTTCTTTGAAAAACACCACTCCCCGTCCATCTTAATCCTTGTAATGCTGTTATGTCTAGTTGCTGTGCAACTCGAGCTCTGTATAGTGAGCGTATGTTCCATGAAAAAATCCTTAAATCATTTAGCCGTTTTCGTTTCCGTGGTCGTCGTCGTGTATCCGGTCCATATCCGAGGCTTGTTAAATTTGCCATAATAAGTCATTTTTACGGGCCTGGTTATTAGCCTTGCGCCAACCTTTCTCAGGATGTCGCTGCATGCATTGGTTCACTACTTGGTGGGTGTCAAAGTAGCTATCCAGGGGTGTGACGTAGAGACTGCATGTCAACTTGGATTGAATAGGGACAAGGATCGTCCCGGCCTTCGCCGGGTTGAAGGCAATCAGAGACTTTGCCCTGTATGTTCGCACCCATCCCCCCAAAGGAGATTATAGTAACATTTAATTACTATTCTTGTAAAAGTCTTTGAACATTTCAGGGCCCTATTCGGCTTCCATAGATTTTTTTTTACACTAATGCGCGCACAGAACGGGATTTTGAAGTACTCTTAAAAGTCAGAACACAGTGCGAGTGGAAACAGAAAAGTGGATAAGGAAAGAAGGTATCGATGTACATTGTCTTAAATACCTGAACATTACAACGACGAGGCAACACATGATCAGGTAGAGTATTCCACATTCGTGTGGTTCGGCTAAAGAATGACTCTCTATGTTTATTTGTGCACCTAAAGTTGACTTTCGAGGTGAATTGATGCTCAGATTGACGTGTATCGCGGCAAAATATCTGAAGAGACGGACACATCCAGCAAGTTCAGTTGAACAACGACCATGGTAATACCTACAGAAAAGAGACGGGCATGATACGTTGTGCGTACGTTCTAACGACGGAATTGATCGACTTACGGCTGCATCCCCAATAAGTCTCACTGCTCGTTTTTACATCCCCTCGAGCACGTGTAGTGCAGTTTTGGTGGAATGAAAAAGCTTAAAGTGAAGAAATCACAAGTAGCATGATATTCAAGTTTGACAGCCGTCGGAATTACAGATCTGTATTTTGGATGGATAAAATATTATATTTGTAATCAGTCAAATCAAATACCATTGATGCTGATTACGAAAATCGTGCGCTTCTAAATATTTCAGTAATTGAAAACCAGTCAGCAAGGCAGTGGTTGTGCATGACGGAGCAACTTTTTCCTCCACCAAGTACGATATTTAAGGTTTAGTTATTTATTTATTTTATTTTACACAATTTTGAAGAAGATATTAGGTAAATGGTTCACACTGTTGTTAATGGACTAGATTAATCGCATACGGAAATTTCGTTCGACTTTCGAACATGTCGATGAATAATTTGACGACTGTCTGACGGATGTTGTTTTTGAGTGACCCTAGGTCCTGGGACGATCGTTTTACGCAAGTAATTTGTTCGAGCCCTATAAAGAAGTCGCATGCGACTGTGCTCGCCTGCCCATTTCCTCTCAAGGAGATCAGAGACAACTAAAGAAGTACGACCGGGTGTCTCCCGTAGTGGTGACTAACCACACGGTACGAAAACTGGATACATATCACTTTTGAATTTGCCAATTCCCATGTCCATCTTTATCCTTGTGTCAACCTTCGCTGCAAAACAATTCAAATCAAAAACTTTGTCTCTCACAGCATGTACATTTTTAATGAAAACTGGGTATTATATTAGAAAAAATTTAACCATTTGCATTTAAGTCGTATATCGGCTTTACACTGACTCCAAAATATGCCCTCATTTGCGCTTTGATAAAACTGCCATATAAATTGCATCCATTACCATACTGATGCCTGATTATTTCTACGAAGTTTTTGTTCTTTTGTTCTCTTAAACAGTAGTTAATCGAAAATTAACCAGATAGACCAATTAAAAATTCCGCCAAAATATAGATAAGTAACATTTTTATTTATCGGAATGAAACCAACAGACAAATCTTAAACATTTGGTTTTTACTGTCAGGTTGTAAATTTTTAGAGTTTAAAGTGTTATAACAAAAATTCAATTAGTGCAATTCAAGCTACAGAAATACTAAATGCATGCAGGCTGTAGAAAACATTATCTTCTGTGAACATTTTTAATCCATATTCCGTACCATTCATTAAGCGAACGTTTTCAAAAATGTAAAGTAAGAACCTGAAACCCGAATTAGCTAAAATGGAAAATGGGAAAAAATGTAATTGATAAGAGAATCCACAACTTACAGCAGCAGTAGTCTCCAGCGAAACATTAAAGAAGCCATATCCTTTTAAATTGATTGATTTCCGGTACACTGAAATGCCCAAGCAGATTTGTTTCATAAGGAGAACGTTCTGTTTCCTATCAGTGGAATGTTCTACGATAGCTTCCCATCGGCTCTCGTAGAATATGGAACCTATGCCATCAGTCTGTTGAGACAGAATTCTTTAATGTTCGAAAATAATATCTCGGTAATATCTCAATAATTCTTACCGTCGTAATCAAACGCGTACCTAGAGCACCAAATATAATTAGTTCCAGTATCTTTGCTAGCAACCACGCAATGAAGGCAAAAAACTTCGGGGATCCAATATCAACCTAAAAAAAGGAAAACGAAATTGAAATGGCGTGTAGTAGCAATATAAAAATAGGCCGGTGAATGGTAGAAAGATGATAAGACAAAGGAGCTGAATAAGAAGTAACACGAGCACAAGAGAAAGAGACTGAGATATTTGAGGCTAATATGGACGAGAGAAGGGAAGAAATTTGGCCAACAAATGGTTATCTCGAAATGATTCCAGTTCACTGGCTGCTAATGTTCCAGCAACGTGATTAATCTCTAGTGAAAGGCTTTAAATATATATCATTGAAGAAAATGATTATAGCGAAAATGTTATTCCAAATGAACAGCTTTGCAAAGCGTTAAATAACAACCATAAAGGGAGTGAGAACAGCTATCAAGTGGATCTGATTAAATAAGTACATGGAAACTCCTATGTCAAAGGATTTGTGATGACTGCAGAAGGTTTATCTTGATGAAATTGGATTACACTATGATAAGAGAGTAGGCCCGTGGAAGTGCAACCGTGAAGATGAAAGAGAAAGAGTTCGATCGCAAAAGACTGTTAACATAAGAAAGGGACGAAATTGAAAAGAAGAAGGAATTCAAATGATTGGAAGAAATTTCCATAAAAGAGTTAACCTAGGTAAAAGTTGCGGACGTGCCTTAGCAAAATCACGACTGATGGGCAGGTACCATCAAATTATACATTAAATACGTGGGGAACTATAAAAGTAGAGAGTAGCTGTGTATAGAGCCGTACTCTCGAATTATTTTCTTACTCGGCATACATGCGCCACTACTTACCATTGTAAGGATATATGGACCCATGTTTTCAATTTTCGACTAAAAAGGTGGGCCTCTTTTTGTTCCATAACTTAAAAAAAAATCAAACAAGTGGTTTTAGGAATATACTCTACATATAATTTACTACAAAAAAAAAATGATTTTTTTGGTCGGTCCCTTAAAATAAACCTATAAAAATGCACAAAACCTGAAATGCATAAACAGACAATGAAATTATAGAGTCTAGACAGGCACATTCTGAACAACCGTTATGATGGTACATATAAAGTAAAAAAAAAATACATAAAATGAAGCCAATAAGGTATACAAAATTATTGTTGCCTGCGAATGAATTCAACTAACCATATCCGCTCTTATAACTCACCGTAATACTCACTTTATCTTCTACTATCAGAATGTAAGAAGTTTCTGTTCAAACACTCAATCTCTTCTGCAAAATACCTAGATTTATCCCTCGATATAGGCTCTTTCAGCCAAAGAAACCGCCGACGTACCATCGGATCAATTGTGTAATCCGTTTAGGGTATCTTAAGTAAACACAAGATACCCTAATTGCACTATCAAGTCTTCCGTTGGATCCGAAGTAAACAAACGGATCACGACAATCACGTCCGGGTGTAGTGCCGTAATATTGATGGGATTCGCGCCGTAGTGTAACAATTGTGTGGAAGTGTACAGTGCGGGAAAATTCATATCATTTCCTTTCCTTGTGTCTGTTTTTCCTCATTTTCGCACTTCTGTTGCGTCCCTCAGGCATCGATATACTCGATTGATTTATAATCTTTGGAGGGTTTTTGGTATTTTGGGTGGCATTCGTCACAAAAGGCATGTGACCTGTATTTCGGCACGGTCCTAGTGGGACACCTACTGCAAGGGCATAACATCTGTAGTGGCTGCTTTCGCTTGTCTATCGCCGGGTCCAACTTGCATCATTTTCTGAGGCGGTATTGGTTTTCTGTTGGCGCAAGTTTAATAACCTTACCGGCAAAAACAAATTATTATGGACAATTTAACAAGTCTCGTATAATATAGGATAGACTTGCTAAATAAAACGAAGACCGGATCCCGGTTATAGTGCCTATGATGATGATGATTGGTTTTATGTGTCAGGCTATTTCAATGGAACGGGAATTTCACGTCGATCTGTGTAACATTCGCGGCCTAAAATTCCATTTCTCCTGCGTCTGCCCACGTCGGTAACCAGAAACCAGCAATCCTTGCACGTAGCAAGACTCAGGTAATAACTGATGCAGATATTTCTGATTTTATTATACCCGGTTATAACTTTGTTCTTTCCACATCCTGATCTAGCTACATACATACAAAGTGATATTGCGTATCAGCTTCTGCCACAATATGGGGTCTGTTCCAATCCACAATTTAACTTCTCGTGGCTAAAACTTCACGTTCGTAGGCATATCATACATTACTGCTTTCTTTATAGAAGCCCAAATTTGCATAGAAACGCATCCTTTAACTAATTTGATGCTCTATCTGATTCTGTCTATAAGATCTTGACCCTATATCCGCACACTGAAATCGTTATTGGGGGTGATCTCAACGTGCATAACTCTCAGTGTATTCGCCACTCTGGACACACAACGCCTGAGGGTCAGTATGTTCAGCTCTTTCCTGAATGAAACAATTTAACTCAACTCGTCAGTGAACCAACACGGGTACGAGATATAGATGGTCATTCCTCCAACACACTGGACCTGTTTCATCTCGCACCCAAACAAATACACAATTGAAATTTCTTCGTCCTTGGGCACTTCAGACCACTGTGTTGTGTCAGCTAAATTTCCATTAAACAAAAGCAATACTAGCGAGATAGCTCCCAAAAGAACAGTACGGTTCTATGAGAAAGCCAGCTGGGAGGGTCTGAACGATTTTTTTGGGAAGTTAAATTGGTCGTTATTTTTCCTCAATAATGATGTTGACTCTATAGCGGACAGATACGATTCGGCTTGGAATATGAACCTTTATTCCACACAGAGTAAAGAGTATCAAACCCAAGAGAAATTTGTGTTTCGATTCCGAGAGCAGAAAAGCCATTAAGGCCAAAGAGTTGAACTTCCGGTTGGATAAATCAAACAATACTGAGGAAAACCGAAAAAGATTTAACAGAACTAGAAATGACTGCAATCCGTATATTCAACGGACAAAGTTCTTGCATGACCAGAGAGTGAGACAAAAAATAGTACACTCTCCCGCAGGTAGTAGAAACTTCTCGGCATTTTTGAAGAACATCTAAAACTCGGTCTCTTCATCCATTCCTCGCTAATAGGCGATGACAGATCAGTCACCCGTACAATAGAGAAAGTGAATCTACTTGCTGCACATTTTAAAGCCAACTCAATGCTGCCTGATACCACATTAGTTCCGCCTCAACTTGAGCATAAGCGGCGCACTATGAGTCAGATTCGCTTCCGAACGCGTGCTGTTGCCCAGGCAATCAATGAGCTAAACGAACACAAATCCGCTGGGCCTGACAAAAAGGGCGACACATCATCTCTCTCTACTTATCGACCCATAACACTAACTTCTATCTTCTCGAAGGTAATGGAATCACTGATCAGCCATCAAGTTTCGAAATATCTGGAATCAAATGACCTGAGCTACTCAATGACCGCCAATATGGGTTTCGTAGCAACAGGTCCACAGGAGATTTGATGGCGTACCTTACCGAAAAGCAGAGACTGCGGTGGAAGTGAGGTTCTTGCACTGGATATTACCAGAACCTTCGACAGAGTTTGGGATCCAGCTCTTTTACCAAATTTACATTCGTATGGAATGGACAATTAATTCCCTGATCCAATGGATAACAGACTATCTTTCTGGTCGTTCAATCCAAGCTGTTCTTGAATGTGTCAACTCTGCTTCCGATCAAATTAATCCAGGTGATTTCCAAGGTTCTGTATTCTCTAAAATGTCTCTTGTCCATTATCCGCAACCCAATTCACTCGTTTGTTGATGATAGCACGTTGAGTTTCTGATATTCATACGAACACTCTCGTCCAAACTCTTCGGACGTCAATATCAATCAGCAAGGAATGCTTAATACATTGAATTCTGACCTGAGCAAGATATATCAATAGAGATTATCTAACCGAGTAGAGTTCAATGCCCTAAAAACTCAGTGCTATCTCCTGTCGTCAAAGCCCAACACCAAAATAAATAAACCATCAATGAACAAAGTCGGCCAATCCAAGGAACTATCAATCCTTAGCACTCGAATTAATTCGACTCCTAATTGGAGCGACCAGATTTTTGAAGCTGCGGAAAGTGCAGGCAAATGCATGGGATTCCTTAAGAGATGCAAAAAATACTTCACTCCATCCAACCTGGCCACTATTTACAAGGCGTATATTCGTCCCAAAATGGAGTTCAACTCCCATATTTGGTCAGGCCTACCCAAAACTGCACTACACGTGCTCGATAGGATGCAAAAACGAGCAGTGAAACTTATTGGAGACCCGGCTGTGAGTCGATCAATTCCGTCGTTAGAACACAGGCGCAACGTATCATGCCTATCTCTCTTCTATAGGTAATATCACGGTCGTTGCTCAACTGAACTTGTTGGATGTGTTCCGCCTACTCAGACATTTTCCCGCGATACCCGTCAATCTGAGAATGCGCATCAGTTCACGTTGAAAGTGGACTTCAAGCGCACAAATAAACATAGAGAGTCATCCTTTAGCCGAACCACACGAATGTGGACTACTCTAGCTGATCGTGTGTTTCCCCGTCGTTGTATTGTCCAGGCATGTAAGACCAATGTACATCTATACCTCCTTTCCTTATCCACTTCCTGTCCTTCCGCTCGCACTGTGCTCTAACACTTAAGGGGACATTCCGGTTTGTCGGGTCAACAAATAGGTTATTTTCATGATTTTTTTAAGAGAAAGTATTAAAGATATAACAACAATTTTTTTTAAACATTTTATTCATCTTTCGACTACGTTTGTAAATTTTGTCGAGTCACTCCGGAGCCCCCCCCCCCCCCCCCCCCCCCAGGTGCCGAACAAACCGGAATGTCCCCTTAAGGGTACTCCAAAATCCCCTTTTGTGCACGCGTTTGTGAAGAAACTTAATCTCAAGCATCAATATACCGCCTTATTCCTCCCACTTTTAATCTATACCGTGATGGTGACCCTAATTGACTTAATGATGTAGTGCACTCATAGCCATTCAAATCAGTCTCAATTTGTCACCTATTGCCTTTTCTTCTTTTCGCAAGCTTGATTACGTGTCAGTCAAAACGACATTTCTCCGTAAGTCAATTTATGTAATTTGTTTCTATATCTTGCTACGACAGTCCATCAAATTTTACGAGTTCGAGCTCTACATAATAGACCATGTAATTGAGTTGGGTAATTACCAGGAGAGGATTATCGGTTTTGGGGATTTCAACCCACCACAACTAAAATGATATTATTTGATCATTCTTTTTATATCTCCTATTCCACATCTGCCAAGGAATGTCTTTTCACCGATTGTATCCTCTCCAAGTCAGCAACGTACAAATTTCATAGGCGGGAAGCTAGACCACATTCTAACAACTGAACCAATTAATTGTTTAGTTTCACCCGGTCTCGTTATTATTTGAACCCTCAACAACTACCGCGCTCTCTTTTTCATAACCCCTTTTGTGGCTACTATCAATACCCACCCCCCGCGCTTTCCCGACTTCCGGTATTCACTACTTCTATGACTTTCCTAAAGTAATCTTCCGCCTCATCAATAAATATGTGTACGAAAAGTACAGTCTGTTGTTTTATGAATAGTCATATTTCCATTGAAGGTATACATATGCTCTCTAGTAAAATGTTCAATTCTATTTCACTTCACATAAAAACATAAGACATAAAATAATCTTCATCACCTTTCTTAGTACAATCATAGGCTTCGTTCCTTATGCAACAAAAGGAAGAAGTTGTAGAGAATTTTATCTCTTCTCTCTTACTATTATTCTAACTTTTTCGACTTTTATTGCCACTCTACCCCACTATAGAATAGCCTGCTTGATCAAAACACCAACCAACATAAAAAATAACCCCAAAACTTTATTTTTTCAATTACAAATAAAGATCCCACATCTGTTACATGTAACTTTGAAAGCTCAACCGATCAATTTACTACTGTTAATTTCTTTACCAAGTATTTCGAACAATCATTAATAAACGAATCTGTGGCGTTTCTAACAGATACACACACAATACACAAGCAAATACCGAAGAACACCGAAAGGAAATCGAACAAGAAAATGCATCCACCGTATACCAAGCAATAACATAGCAATTCAACATCAGTTGAGTGTACTTGAGTTTATAAATCGAATTCGTACATGCGGCCACTACCCTGATGTTTCAATGCTTCGCATTTCACCCATTTCATCGTATGTTCAAACCACCGCCTTCACTATCCTTGCTTAACGCAACAACCCGGCGTGATCTATACAACACAGCACACACTTACCCATAGTAAACAGAACTTTGCTACTACAATCAGACGACTTCCGCATAGACCACCGGGTCACTCGCCTGCTCCGGCGCCCCTTCGCTCCCTCCTCCCTCGTTCCGTCGTTCGCCCATGAGGTTGATCGTAACAAAGTTACTGAGGAAGGAGTAGTGTGGCGTTTCAAATAGATACACACAATACACAAGCAAATAGTAAAGAACACCGAAAAAAAAATGGAATAAGAAAATGCATCAGCCGTATATAAAGCAATAACATAGCAATTCCACATCAGTTGAGTGTACTTGAGTTTAGAAATCGAATTCCCACACGCGGCAGTGGCCTGACGTGTTGAGCATTGGTCCCATTTTTAGTGATTCTAACTGTCATAGCGTCAGTTCGAATCACACGTTCTTCACTATCGTCGCAAACGCGATAAATCCTTGGTCTCTGACGCTTCTTTTTTCTCTATTATTATATATGCAATCTTGGCTTTGTTACACGCAACTTCAGCCCTCCTCTAATACTCACCCTTTTTTCCACTTACTGACAAGATAAGCTTCAAGACCACCTCAACCCTTGGATTTATAGGACTTTGATCCAAAGAATTTTTCAACAACTGCCAGGTGAAGTGAGCGTTTTTTTTTTTTAAATACAACTTATTTTAAACGGAAAAGTAAAAAACATTTCATTCGAAGTATTGGCCATTGCTTTCTACACATTTCGACCATCTTTCTGGCAATTTGTGGATACCGCGCCAATAAAACCGGTCGTCTTTTGAGGCAAACCATTCGGAGACCCAATATTCAACTTCTTCGTAGGAATTGAAACCGTGCTCAGCCAATGCGTGTCCCATCGATGAAAACAAATAGTAGTCGGAATGAGCCAAGTCTGGTGAATACGGCGGGTGGGGTAACACTTCCCAGCCGAGAGCTTTTATTGTTTCTTTGGCGGGTTTTGCGGCATGACTCGGTGCATTATCATGCAACATAATTACCTTTCTGTGTCTTGTGGCCCATGCTGGTCGTTTTTCGATCAATACATGGTTCAAATTGATCATTTGTTGTCGGTAGCGTTGCGCATCAAGAGTTTCGCCAGGTTTTAGAAGTTTATGATACACCACCCCCTTCTGGTCCCACAAACATAGAGCATTGTCTTTTTTCCGAACCGATCAGGCTTTGCAGTCGATCTTGACGCTTCTCCTGGATATACCCATGATTTTTTGCGTTTAGGATTTTAAAATAAATCCATTTTTCATCATCAGTCACAATTCGATGCAATACTGACTTCCTTTCGTGTCGTAGATGCAACGTTTTACATGTGGCGTTTCGGTTTTCCATATGGCTGTCATTCAATTCATGTGGCACCCAGTTTCCACACTTTTGGATCTTTCCCATAGCTTTTAAACGGCCAGAAATTGTTTGTTGTGCAACATTTAACATTTGTGCCATTTGCTTTTGACTTTGTGGGGGTTCTCTATACTACATGGAGAACCAACCCACAATTTCAACCACAATGTTCGCCTTATTTCGACCCCTTTCAGCGCGTCATATCAACCCTTATCCCACCGTTCGGTAATTCACCTGCAAAACATGTTTCCCAAAAGGACGCATAGCTAAACTCATTAGCCTATGCAGATATTTTCGCTAACCCGTGAGATTTCCACCGGAAATCGCATCATGTCCGTTAGCAACGGCATAGTCTGGTCAAACGACGCGGTTGCATAATCATGCAATCGCTGGGGAAATTATCAAAGCATTCCAATATTGCTTGCAATTCGGCGTCTTTAAACTTTTTTGGTGGTCTTCCACGTTCTTCATTTTGTAGATCAAAATCATTATCTCTGGACCGGTTTACCCATCTTTTGCATGTTGCCTCCGATAGAGCATGATCACCATAAGCCTCGACGAGCATTCGATGCGACTCTGCAGCACTTTTCTTCAAATGAAAACAAAAAATTAATGCTTTCCGCAAATCATCATTTTCTGGTACAAAATTCGACATTTTTAACAGGATTAAAAAAAATGATGTTGTTTATACAATGACTTTATGCATACTAAATATGTTTGACAGATCTCATAGCAACCAAATAAAAAAAATATATGGGCTCGTTCACAACAAATGTTCCCTATCTATTTGTACACCTGGTATGTGACCCGATCTCCTTACATTTTTATCAGGTGCTCGAATATACTAATCAGAGGAAAATCGAATAAGGTTTGTTATGATTTGCGCTCCTCGGTTTTACAATGGGAAAACTCCCTGATCCTACCCCTTACATTAATCATGTCAAACTAATCAACTTGAAAATTATAAAAGAACGCAGTCTTCTGGTCCATATTCTCCCCATTCATCGATTTCTCTCAGGTTCGCTTGACTGCTCTAGCCTCCTCAACTCAAATCTACACAACATAAACGAAATCCGCGCCTTCTCTATATTTCCTCTTACCGCATCTCTTACGATTTCTATGGACATCTATCTCAGATGCTCTTGAACTCCAATTCATCCACTTTCAATTTCAATCTTAGCCATTTTAAAACACCGCCACCAAAACTTTTTCGCATAATCTCCCCCATCTCCAGACCAAATTCTCGTCCCCATAGATAAATTTCTTAGTTGATCTACATTTAGTTGAGTTTGCTCGCAAATTAGTTTGTTTTGTTTTTCTCTGAAAAACCTTGCTGTAAGCTGATACAAGGTAATCCCACTGTGGAGATCCAAACTATGGATCAATTTAGACAATTTTTGTCTAAATGCCAATAAACATGGCCGTGTTATAATAAAATAGAGAAACAAAGTCGACCATTTCACAATTAAAGTCAGGGTCGATTATAAACTGTCAAGAAAGATAGTCATGTTTCTAATTACATAAACTGTCTAGGTCAGTCGATGTTCATCATAATTTAAAGAGTTGAGATTTAACCTCCGGTCAATGCGCAACGTCGTGTTTCCAATTCAAACAGTTGATATAGACGCTCATCAGACGTAGGGTTACATTTTATAATTAAAGAATCGTAGTGTGTGTTTAAAATAATTAAACTAAGGTAGATGATAAATCATCAACAAAGACACTCGGCTGTAAATAAACAATTAAGGAGTAGAATGTAATCACAACAGATGATCGGGGTATAATCTATTGTAATTAAGGACGATGTATTAAAGGATTAATGGGTTCGGAATATTTCATATTTAAGTTCACGGCGGGTGTTGGTGAACCATTATTTAAGGATATGTTGAGTGTAGTGGGTGTATCGGAAATGCAAGAAAATTAAAAAAACGATTTAACCAACGTGCTAAAATAATTATCGACTTAATGGTAATTGCTATCAAATTTTAATATAAGCGGGTCTTATGAACTAAAGTGTGTGCGGTAGTATGAAATGTTAATGTCGTAAGTTTAACATATAATTTCATCAAAAGGGTGTGTTAAAAGAAAGCAAAATGTTAAAGAAACAAAGTATGTTTTGTTTAAGTAGTCGGTGGGGGTTCTCTATATTACATGGAGAAGCAACCCACAATTCCAACCCAATTTCGCCTGCTAACAGCGCACCACCTCAACCCCAAATCCTCCTACCAGCTAATTTACCTGTTTATTGCATTAACCCCATGAGATTTCCACCGGAAATCTCAATGTCATATTGTTTAGCAACAACCACGTCTGACCAAACGACGGGGTTGCATGATCGTGCAACGGCTGGGGTAATTACCGAATTCTTTAGTTTGGTTCCCACGGCATATTTCCTTAGCCGATGTAGCGTCCCTTTGACTCCCCCCACACACTCTATTTGCTGGGGATTAATGATCAATTTCCTTTCCATCTCATTTCCCTCTTTGCTGAGTGCATTGCACTCTGAGATCAAACCGATGTCCTAACTCGGTCAATCGGTCATCCTCAGATTTTGTGTTAGTGCATGCACGCTAAAGCCAAATCAACCCCGAGGTCATTGTGCTCTCCCTTTTGCTTTCTTCATTCATCGTATGCCCAGCGACTGTCGAATGTATGCACAAGTGTTTATTCACCTCGATGAGCTGGTAAATTTAAAGAATGCACAGAAGAGCACGATTATGATTGGTTGATCGGTGGCTAGAGCAAATTTTTATTTCCTTATCAGTCGATAATCAATCCACAAACGGAGCACACGTCTCCAGAGAGTCGATATTCATTACCCAAACGGTGCGCATCGTCGAGCGTAACGAGTCAGTCGAGTTTTACACTGCATGGAATGAGCATCGTATATCGAATAACGTCGAGCGCAGTCGTGTGTTTTTTTTAATTCTTTTTCAACTCGGGGAAGTTTCAGTTTATTTTTTCACGGAAACTTGTCCGTAAATCGGTGAAGTAACGTAAATTCACGCTCCTTGACCTTTATTATCGAAAACAAATAGTGCCGCACAAAAATCAAAGTGAATTTCATTCGAAACTGGACACATATAATTGTGGAAGAGTGTCCCTGTGCTGCTGTTCAATAAAACGTTAATCGCCGTAAAAAAAAAAAAAAAAAAAAAAACAGAAGGAATAATATGTTGTTGTGATGAAGTGATGCGTTTTCGTTTGGTACTCAAGTGCCTAAAATCTAGAAAAAACAAAAATAAATATATGTATACAAAGAGATGTCAAATAATTAAATTTTAAATTTCCCATGCTGTGACGTTATTGCCTTTGCCACAGAAAATTAATTGGAATTTAAATGATACCTGTAATCTTGGTGAATTAGATCAGCAGCTAGTCAAATCATAGACCTCGGTCCATTGTCAATAATGTCAGAAATGTACAGTGTTCCCGCTCTCGGCCAGATTGGTCCTTTCAATGGTGAATGATTTTGTTAGAATCTATAGATCATATATTGAAGCTCTTCAATTTCCATGGACACCATTGAAACAATTTTGTATTTTATAAACAGCTCTCCAGGACAGTGATCATCATTTAATTACAAGTAGATGTTCGAGGCACGAATCACTTGAAAGAATCTGACACTGCGAATTTTAATTAATTATGAGATATATTTAAAATGTAACAAACAATTTTAACACTTTTGGGAATCTGGTGTATTTTTGAAAATACTCTTATTACTTTACAATTTTTCATCTTTACTTTTTAATCTCAAACAAAAAAGGCACGGGCTTCTTTCTTTTCTCCCCAAAAATCGACCAACGGACTCTCGAACAACCGTATTTTCTGCTTTTTTAAAATCAACTCAAACGGAATTCCAAAACCGTACTCCTCAAAAACATTAACCTGTTCCTTCCCTCTCGCTCCCCCTCAAGGTCCACTTCGAAAACCGAATTCGAATTCGAAGAGCTGCACGATCCACACCCGAATCGGGGCGTGTTCGAAAACTCACTTGTGTATCGCGCAACTCCTCCACCACCTTACCATCATACCATCTTAAAACAAATTATATTAAAATTACAAATTATCGAATGATGGTGGTGGCGGAAACCGCACGTAACAATGCCGTATCCGTTAATGTCAAAGACAAAAAGATACATTAAAGTAGTCAGTGATTGTGAATTTAATTTATATAAAACCAAATAAAAAAAACATTAACAATTAAAAAAAACAACCCCAGTGCATTTTCATTTCTTCAATTTTCTTAGTCATCATTTTTTTCCTTCCTGTGTTATCGATGAAACAAGTGTTGGGGTATTGAGTGAACCTATTTCCATGCTGACATCATCTACATCTACCCCCACAAGTCCTATAGGACAAGAGTTCTATTTCATTAGGACAAAGCCCGAACTCGCATGTCTACAATATAATGATTCGCCAGTAACTCCAAGTGTCCCGGTGACCTCCAGAAGTGGAGATTGTGGTTTGGGCATGGGCAGTTAGTTATACTCTGAACGCGTTCTCGATTCGTCCTGGCTGAAATATGAAAAATTCGATGGATATAAATGGGACCTATGAGTTTAAGTGAGCTTAAGTGTTGTTCGCAGAAAATCGTCAAGGCTTGGAGTAGGTCGTACTGGAAGTTAAGTGGAGCTACCCCATTTATTGGCTTAATTCAAGCAATATAAGTACTTATAAGCTATAGTATATATAACCTTACAAACTAAAGAACGTAAGAACTACCTTAACTAAGCTTAATCTAAGATAAACAGGACCTATTATGAAGGCAAGAATATAGGGCGGAAGGTTGGGGGCAGATTAGAGAGGAAAGTGTAGAATGCGCCGCTGAGGGTATATGTATAGAGATCAAAGTCGAACAATACGGAGTTTGTTACATAATTAACGAGTATAGCCCCCCCCCCCCCCCCCCCCCCCGCCTCCTTTTAATAACATACATCTATCATACACAGGAAATAATATTTTCCAACGTCTCAATAGCACATTTAACTTTACATTCATTGTAATTCAAAATATTTTTCCCTAACCTAATCCCATCCCAAAAACTATTCTTTTGGTCAAACTTTCCATCGTACTTACATGCATAAGTCTATTCAAAAGGAATAGTCATAATAACAATGGAGTAGGACTCGCACCCATTTAAGACCGTTGCCATGGCTCGGTGTCGTATTGCACGCACAATTTGGGTTCACACAAAAATAACAACACAAATCAACGTACCCATATTTTCGCTGCTTACGGACTGTGCTACCCTCGCTGGTTATTCGATGGTGGTGATGGGGGTGCTCTTTCCTTTTCCTGTTGACACACGGATGATTCCTTAAACAATGCATCAGCCTTCGTAGGGATGTTCCTGGAGGTATTATAACAGCTTCTTGAAAATGAATCAGTCACCACCATTTATATTTCATAACGTTATTGAGTTTGTTCACAAAATTTTCCTCACAATCCATTGTTTTCTTTTTACAATTATTCAAATGTTTATATATCTCTATGTTAGTTACTTTCCTTTAGTCAATTATTCAAGAGGTTATGTTCCTCAAAATAACTAACATTTTTCTTTTCACAATTATTTAAGTGTTTAAATTTCTCAATGTTGCTACTCTCACAGACCTTTGCATACTGATCATCGCCCGATGCAAACAAATCGGACTTTTTCGCTTTATCTTTTTAGAAACTAGGTCACCATATTCAACCGTTATAGGTTATCCTACCGTAATATGAGGAGATTTTGCCAACGGTGACCATTGATCAACGAAACAAATGCGGGGGGAGTTATTTCGTAACAGCCGTATGTTGCTCACCTTCACGGCCGTTGTCGTAGGTCTTATATATTTCTAGCCGTTGTGGTAGGTCGCTCACCTTCAAGACCGTTGTCGTAGGTCTTGTATATTGGAACCGTCCAAGAGGGAGCCCCTTTCCACACAAGGACTCCAATCTTGTCCCGTAGTCCCCCTCGGCCAACACCATTTGACAAGTTCCGTCAGTAGCACCACAAACTCCCACAGTCGAAGTTATACTTGATTGACTTCTCATCTATCGAAGTCGCGATAAGAACAGGCTTTCAATTCTGCGGATTCTAATATCCGTGCATCGTTGTTGTTGTTGGTTGGTGAACATCGCTATCTAAATCCCAACAACGTAACTAATCGCGATCAGCAACATCTGCGTTCACCCAATCACCAAAAAGGTCTACACACAAAGCACTCACATGTGATGGCACGACGTCCCTCGTCCACCTTCAAAGTACTCACCGACAAGTCAGAACTATGAACCAGGTGAGTTGACGAGATTACGGTGTTAGTTGCTCAAAGCCAGATATGTTTCGTTGTTATTGCTGCGTTCTCCGTCCGTACCCGGGGACGTACCCGTACGGATTATTGACGTTATCTATCCAAACAAGGTTCTAAACAAACGGCAGTAGTTTCACTGTAGTTAAGCCCCCCACTAAAACGATGCATTTCTTTAAATGTACTCGTAAAACTGAAGGAAAAAATTCTTCTACTTTGAGAAATTTAAAAACACTTTAACACAAACTCGCCTCTATATTCAAAGACAACACTCTGTCGACTCATCAGCAAAACAAGAGGCAAGTTGGGAGACACATGTACCAGCTTATTACGGCGCAATATGACAAAAACAAAAATAGGAAAAGGAAGCGAATGCAAAAGTTACTAGACCAGAAAATAGATGAAATGTGAAGCAAGCCAGTGCAGGTGGCTCGGAAAGTGTAATCAGGAACAGCCTGACGAGGGTTACTGACAGTTCGTATGCTAAGCAAGTAATGTTATATTTAACTTGTCCTTATTTTGTGCATAAAATAGAAGTCCTATTTAGTGAGCCATACAAATGATGTAAATAAGAAAATTAAAGGGCATACAAAAGGAAATCGACTGTGGGAATCGTGCTCAAGGCGCAAATGTGAGTTTCTGCGTTTCTTTTAACACCGAGGGCTTTTTGATGTGACCTTATTAGCTCGATCTAACACCAAGCGACAACTAGTTTTTAGGATTACAAAATTTCCCCAGTAATGTGAATATGATATTAAGAGAAGATTTTAATTGATCTTTAAATTGGCAACACGTTATAGTGCAAGACAGTGCATATTCGACTCAAACCGGATAATCCGAACCATATTAAATAAAGTTTTGAAATGCACGGGAAGATAATGGATTTCTTCTTACTCAGATTAATACTTGTCGATTAAAATGTTTGATTTACACACTTAAAACATATTTAAATACGATTGGTCTATTAAGTTTTCCTCCTTTCACATGTTTCCCATTAAAAAATTGATCAAGATGCGATCTGTTTCTAATTTTTTTTTTTTTTTTTACGAAGGCAAAAGTAGCGTCACTCAAACGACAGTAGCTTGTAAACGAATGGATGTTACGAAACTTCATATGTAAACAACTGCCAGGTTAACCTCTCGAAATGAGTTATATTTATATTCTAGTGGCGTCAACTACTTTCAGCCCATGTTGTAAAAAACAGAAAAACAATTAAAAGAATAACGTTTTTTGCGCGATGTTTGTTGTGTTACTTCTTGTATTTAACTTTAGTCAATTCATAATGGTCAAGTGCATTTTATACTGGTGCAAACTAAGTCTAAATTCTGAAATTACGACTTACCATTGACGCCTGAAAAATTACTACACAAAGCATCAAAGTGCTGTGCGCGATGTTCACAAATATATGAAACGAGTACAGATCATTCATCGTATATGCGAATTCAAGAAGAAAATTTGTCTGACGGAATCGTTGGTTCACAATTACTCTAAACTTATGAGCCGCATCATTTTTCTGTCCGCGCAATAGAACCTCAGCACTCAGTTGCAATTCATCTCTCAGAATGTTGAATCTCGCACATAAATGATTGACAAAATATCCGAGAAGGCATGCTTCGCCGCCCACATATAACGCTGCACAGACTCCGTTGCAAGTAAGTTGACCGAGTGTCAGGCCATATACAACAGGATCAGCAAGATCGTAGCGAAACTCTAGTAGATGCGGTAAAAGACGCGTATTATATAAAATGGCAGAAATTACTGGTCCTATACAAAAAGTAAGAAATGATAATAAGTACACAACCGAGTAAATGTTGATTGGGGTTATTAATTTTTCGATGGCCTTGTTTACTTCTGGGTTTTGTCGTCTGAAAGAAGAGTAACAGTACAGATTTATGTTTAAAAGTGATATACAAAAGTCAGAAGCCCGAACTTTAGCCACGTAGCGATTGTTTCATAAGAAAATTTATCGTCTACCTCTTTTCATAAAAGGTGTTGCACTTATGTTTGATTTGTACTTACTTATCCACATATATTGTTCCATAAAATCTTTGGATTAGTTCTCGAAAGGACCTCTTTCGAAATGCCATGGCGAATAGTCGTAGGAAAGTATCGTTATAGGTCACTAAATTAGCAAACGCTTCGGTACTTAGAGAAATGTTATTCAAATGATTGATAAAGTAGCGAATTCCCGCGTCCATTACATCTAAGAAATTGACAACCGTGATTAGTAGAATTCCAAAGTTGAGAATTTGTGCTTTAAGAGAGGGACTCTCTTCTAGAGGCCATGTAATTTTCGAGAAAATTGATCGATGTTGCCAGGGATGTTTCACAGGCTTTCCGTCAGATAAAAGAGGCCGAAAGTACATACTGTTAACTTACGTTCAGAATGAGTTTTATATGGAGTGATTTCGTGTTTTGATTTATATATCATCCTTCTACTAGCCTTGAATAATCTACCCACTGATTTATTAATAGAAGAAGCTAGCGAACTTTAACAGTGCATGTAATATGCATGCCCCAGGGAAATCCTCAGCTGCGTTGCTAATTTATGAAAGTTAAGTACGCAAACAACAGGAACTATGGTCCAACTTTCTCGATATCCACCTGCGACTAATTTCAAATTTCTCAACGAATTAACTTAATTCGTTTGCAACTCTCTCGGATGAATATGC
>OZ007497.1:229212584-229310084 GCA_963931805.1 Microdon myrmicae
AGGGTTATAGTATCATTTAGATGAGAAATGCTAGAAAGAGATTGGTTTAATATGATTCAAATCCTTGTTTGACGGAAACCGTTTCATACTTCTAAAGGGATCTATTTTTGATACCGTTATATCGACCAATGTTTACAATTCCACTTCGGAAATGCTTGAAATCTCTTGTATATATACATATCCCATAGCACCAATATGTTTCTATCATTTGCGCTAACCAAAATACAATTTCATATTCCTTTAGATTGTCACAGGTAGTTCTCAGACTTAATATATACTTTGACCCTTGTAATCTAACAGTAGCATAAGAGAAACTCCACAAGGATATGCGACTGTGGTTAAATTTATTGTGATGCCTAACTTGCTACAGCTACCTGGAACATGTCTGCGTTATAAATAGTTGATGGGCCTGTCACGCCCAAACTGATACAGCTTCAGTCATCCCTTCGGCTAGTACCTATAAATTTCACACTAGCTGTCTTTATTCCATATCAAGATTGATTTTGAGGTCTATGTTAGTCTTGACATCAGTGAATCGTAGTTGTGACAGAGATCTAATATCAATCGGTTTGCATTTCAGTTTGATTGATGATTTTAATTATTGATCGTAAACACATTATGGTGAATGATGCGGATAACTTTTGCCACACTACTTGACAGAAACTGGTAAAGTTAATTCCCATGAGAAGTTGCCATAGCAAACACAATATATATGTAATACTGGAGGCATACAACACTTTACATTAATACAGGTGGATCTGACAGAAATTGAGAAGCTCTATAGACACGTGCAATCCGCAATTACCTTTACCAAGAGAAAATGTTAATATTCTAAAATTGACTTGAGGCATGTTTATTACTTGAAGGTGATATAACTATAATTATTACAGGATTCACTAAAGTGTACACTTCTTAGCTGCTCCATTAATATGCCAGAGAAAACGCTTACCAAATATGTGATTAAGTTAAGTTCTCCTAATATTATAGTATGATATTGTTTTGGGGCTTTTTATATTCAAGTTGTCAAAGTGTTCAGCTGCTGAAACTCTTAAATCTTCTGTTCTTTCAGTGAAGTTTTATCCTTTATTGATTTTTTTAGGCGAAAAGTAATTCGCACCAGCTGATATATAACAAGACCGACTCTTTGTTAATGGAGATCTGGATAAAATCCAGTAATGGGGTTTTGGCGGATTTTGCCTTAATCAAAGTGCTCCGCCGAACACTGTTCACAAAGGAGAGAAACAACCCGGAACACGGAGACACTGCCACAAATAAAACGGTGAGATTTATTTTCAATTTTTATTTTATTGTTATTGTTTTATTTTCCTTTATCATACATAAATTACAACGATTACAAAGAAAAAAAGATTGAATTGGAATCGAAGCAATGTGTCATTACCGTTTTCTTAGCAAACCCACACATACAAATTCGAATCACACGACATCCGACGCACATTCACTTTTGACGACACAAAAAGTATTGTATATTTTTTGTTGTTATGTATTGTTTCGCGTTCGAGATAGTCTATCGTAAGCGCGAAGTTACTGATTTCATGCACTTTTCCGTTTATCTAATTGCGCTACGCGGATACCTCCTCGCCGGGTTCTCTGACCGTCTGTTCTTGAAGTAGACTGAGGTAACTTCTCTGGGGATGATTCCATTCACGCCCATAGTTTCCTTTATCCTCGTTTCACTTTCTTTTGGTGGTGACTTTCTCATACTCGGGCATCTTTTCACCAGAGAGAATCGCGTTCACACATACAGACGCGGAGGTTATTGCTGCCTGCTGTGGATCATTCTGTGATCGGAATCTCAGACCTCTAATGTATTGCTTACGTAAACAATCGGGGGTGCGTTTTCTTCTAGCCAATCGTGGGATAATGTAATTATCGTTGTTTACATATCCCTATGGAAGCAGAATGTTCGTTTATTGCTGGTATCGCAAGGGTCTTTGTTTAGATGAATTGGTTTCCCGGCAATTATTTTTGCTTTTCCACTCTGTAACGGAACGAGTTCTAATGCAGAGATGTTCGCGCCGTCGGAAGATGAACCGCAAATTGGTGCGATCCATGGGATTGCCTGGTAGCGCACATATAAACCGAATTGCGCGGAACAATACCACGAATCTCCGAAGAACAGTACCCATGATAATATTTGTAAAACAAACAGAGGTCGCCTACATGCCTTCGATGCGAGACTGACTGTAGTTCCGACGTCAACGTCCTGTCCTCCCTCAGGGGGATCCCTCGTCTCTGTATGCTCTCAAGTAGGTCGAGGGTAGCAGAGCCCCAAACATGAGAGCAATATTCGAGCGCGGGTCTAATTTGGGATTTATACAGGAGAAGAAGTTGGGCCGGAGAAAGAAAATTATTTCTTGGCTCTAAAAAGTTAACTCCATTTCCCTGATGCTGACCTGACGATGTTCGACACGTGTTTATGCCACGATACATTCCCACAGACCGTGACGCCGAGCAATTTCATGATGTCCCCAGGTTCGAGAGCCTGGCCATTCATCATCGGTTGTGGAACCGATGATCCACTTTTCTTTGTGAATGTTGTATACTGTGTCTTAGTTCCATTGAAGTCGACGAGATCGGCTTATTCCTACTGCAGGCCCTTGTCCAGATTCTGCTTCAGAGAGTCGATCTGGCCACCTCTTAGCTGGTGTTACGTTATTTCACTAATCTGCCAATCACTAGAAAAAGAGGAAGAAAGCGTACTACTATCCACAAAATTGAACACCTCATTACCCGTTGGCCCCAACAAATCATTTATGTGAAGCAAAAATAAGGTTGGAGTCAAAATAGAACCTTCGGGCACCCTGGAATTAACAGGACACAGATCCGTCTACAACAAGCGAGATCGATCGATTTTCGAGAAAACTCTTCGTCCAGTCGCAAAGCTGCTGGGAAAGTCCGGATGAACGAAGTTTGATCAGCAATTCCCCATCCCAGACGCGGTTAAAAGCGTTGTAGATATCCAATGCGACCGCCCTTGACTCATCATGCCCCTATATCCCAGATGGCCATATATCGGCTATAAGGGTCAAAAGGTCGCCCGTGGACTGCCTGCCACGGAATCCGTATTGACGATCATTCAGAAGTCAGTATATTTTTGTTCCTCCGTTCCATATTTTTCCTTTGTCATGTTGACCACCGTTTCCATGACGTCGATGGTCGATGGTGACTTCCTGAAGCCATACTGATGATCCGAAAGAGCTCCATTGTTTTCGGCTATAGCGAGCAAAACATATGACCGTCTCGAGTATTTTCCCCCCTGTATCTAGGATGATGAAAAGGTGTTAGGATGACGGACTATTTGGCGGTTTATTTTTTCCCTTTTGGAGAATTTGTTTACAAGCTACAGGAGTTTGAAGGACCCTACTTACGTCTTCGTAAAACAAAAATGGAAAAACAGGAATATCACATCGAGACGGAGTTTTAACGCAGACGAGGTGAAGTTGAAGGCAAAAGAGGTAAGTAGTAGTCTTACCTTACCTCCCCTGTGCTAAAAAGTCCCGGGATTTTTCAATATTCATAGGCTTAAATGTCCCGGAATTATTTAACATATGTTGTATTCCAGAATACTACCCTTATTCGCTTTAACACTAACTCCTGTCCTTTCAAACACAACCCTTAAAACTACATCCTCATATAC
This sequence comes from Microdon myrmicae, assembly GCA_963931805.1. Lineage (NCBI taxonomy): Eukaryota > Metazoa > Arthropoda > Insecta > Diptera > Syrphidae > Microdon > Microdon myrmicae. The sequence continues at coordinate 229,216,243 of OZ007497.1, forward strand.
CTTACATTCTCAGTTAATACAATTCATAAATAAACAGACACAATATTCTATATCCAGTCACTTACAGCACATTTCATAAATAAACAGACACAATATTCTATATCCAGTCACTTACAGCACATTTCATAAATATGCCCCTTTTCATAACAAGCACATTTTTCATTTCAAAACATGGCCACTTTGATTTTCGTTCAAAGTTTATTCAAAATTCTAAGTCACAGAGACTTCTAGATTGTTTTGTTCAGTTTATACGCCACAGTCAGTTAGAACAAAATGTTCTATATAAACAAGTAAATTTATATGAAAAAAGTAGAAAGAAGAGAGCTCAGCTTGAGATAGCTGAGTTCGATAAAATAAAAATAAAACAAATAATTATTTAAATAAAGAAAACTTGAATTATTATAGTAACCTCCACGCTCTTCCCTCGAAAGAGGAAGCACGGCGTTGGAGCCGTAACACATATAAGGCCTGAAACGTCCCGGGATTTTTTTAAAAGGTGGCATTACTAGGAAATGAACATGATTTATTTCGAAAGGCTCATCTGTCACTAGTTTCATGACATTTCCCCTATTCGTTTACAAGCTACAGTCGTTTGAGTGACGTTACTTTCGCCTTCTTAAAAAATTGGAAAACGGGAATATCGCCCTCGATCAAACAAATTTTTGATTGGAGAAGCTTCTGAACAATCATTGCAATGGTTGCAGAAATGGGATCCCGCATTTGCTCCTTCGAGAACTACAAATTATCTGTGGTTTAGTGATTTTAAAATGGGTCGTACAAGCACCGAAGACGCACCTCGCTCTGGAAGGCCAAAAGAGGATACGAATGAGGAAATCGTAAACCAAGCGCACCTAATTCTTTTGATTTTTTTTAGGATCTTTTGGAGATGAAAAATCTATCGGTGCCCTGGGTGCAGCATTAGCTGGCCGCCGAAAAACAGCGGGTTGATGATGCAACGGGCGGTTTGGCGTTGTTGTAGCGAAATCTAGCCGATTTTTTTCGACGTCTTGTGACGATGGATGAAACGTGGTTCCATTACCATACGCATGAGTCCAATAGGCAGTCTGCAGAGTGGCTGGAAACGGAACAACGGAATAAAGAAAAAACGGTCTCATATGGGGAAGAAAAAAGTTCTGTACTCTCACGATAACGCACCGTCAAACGTCCTTGAAAACGATGGCCAAATTTGGCCAATTACGATTTGAATTGGTTGCTCACCCACCGTATTCTCCAGACTTGCCTTCCAACGACTATTATCTGTTCGCTAACCTCAAGCCGTGGCACCAGGAAAAGGAATTCAGATCGAATGAGGAAGGCGTATTTTGGAGCCTTGGACGGTTCGTTCTATAGAAAGGGCATAGAAATATTGGAAAACCGCTATACCAAGTGTATCACCTTCGATTGCCACTATGTTGAGGAATAAATAAACCGATCTCCCCTGGCCTTTGTTATGGTTATTTTTAAATCGGGGCGTAGCAATTTCATCTCTCATTAATCCGTTAACTAGATTGCTCAGGGTATTGCATTTTTTTCCTTCATGCCACGCACGTCCCAACCTTCACCTCTTCTGATTTCTAATCTCAGCTGGGTGATTGACTTCATATTGTGGTTTATCTTCTCGTGCTACTGATCCAGCAGCCAAGCGAATATGGCTGATAAAACCTTGTGATTATTGATAAATCTCACATTCAAATTGATTGAATTGTCTAGGGCGTTTGTAAACATTTTTCAACCAGTGTATTTGTTGGTAAGGTTTTATTTCCTATCTTTTTGATGAGGGTTACATTTAGTATATGATAAGTATAACCCAATATGAGATCTTCAGTGCCCTCAGGTATAGTGTAATTATTATAGATAAAATTCCTTTTGAGCTAAAGAAGGCTATCAAATCGGGAGCTTTCTTTATGTTCGTTAGCTAGTACGTTAGCTTGTATGGTAAATGGAATCGACATTCTCCTTCGTTGACAGGTGGCAACAGTTTTTTCGAAAAGCTCACTGGTCACGCTTTGATCGATTAATAAAAAAAGCACTTCGTAACAGTGCCATAGACCCACCGACTATTAGAAACCTCCATAACGACGAAATCGATCATTACTTAACAACATTGGACGATATTATTACCAATGCAATGAATCGTTCTATACCTAAAGTTCCCCATACCGACGGTTATACTAATAAGTACAGGACATCAGCAATTCACGCTTTGTATAAGCAAAAGAGCATTATGCTCTCAAAGCTGAAAAGACTTTATAGACAGTTCAGCGACCCAAATAGTCAGGAAATAAGAACACTTAAGTCCCTAATCAAAAATCTCCAAAAATTGATCCGTGATAATTACCGTTCAAGTATAAATGAAGAGTGGAAGTTCAAAATTCAAGCCATTCAAGCTAGCGGATCGAATATGTTCTCACAAATCAATAAACCTTTTTGAAAGAAACATCACAATGACATTCCATATTTGCGAGTCCCACGGACTCCTGAGAATTGTCAAGCAATGCTGAACTCAGGACTCAATCTGGAGCATATCAACTCCAACGAAGAAGTAATATTAGTCGAAAACCCGAAAGACAAAGTGAACTTAATTGGTGCATGTTTCGAAGCAGTATACAGAGTGAACGAATCCACTCACTCCAATATGATCCTCGAAAACAACGCATTCCAGACCTACAGCTCACTGAGAGATCAACTTAGTACCTGGAGGAACCAAAACCGTAGTTTTACCACATTCAGTGAAAATAACAGAGCGGACTCCCCCAGGAGTAATCAGAATATGAATATGTTTGTGAGTAAGGATGAACTTACGAACATCCTTAAGTCAATCAAAAGCAAAAAGTCTTCTGGGATAGATAGCATCCCAAACGTAGTTTTAAAACATTTGCCTCCTGAAGCAGTAAAAATCTACACTACGCTATTCAACAACGTCTTAAATAAAGCATACTATCCAACCCACTGGAAAGCTGCAATAGTCCACCCCATCCCTAAAAAGGGCAAAGACAGGACCAATCCAACCAACCTTCGCGCGATTAGCTTGCTGCCAAATATCAGCAAGGTTTTCGAGAAGATCATAAACAAAGCACTGATGAACTGGTGTGATGAAAATGAAATCATCCCCAACAACCAGTTTGGCTTTAAAGCGGGACATAGTACGGTGCATGCCGCGTCAAAGCTTGTTTCCGACATACAATGGAACAAGACAAAGCGCCAATGCACAGGTACCTGCTTAGTTGACTTTGAAAAGGCTTTCGACACAGTGTGGTTAGAAGGACTTATTCATAAGTTAGAAAACCTGAGAATGCCTCATTATCTATTGTACAACATTTACGAAATGATAACGAGCAAGCAGTTTGTGGTAAAATGCGGAAATATATTCTCAAGCAAGACCTTCAAAATTACAAACGGTTTACAACAACGGGCGGTGAATTCTCCCATTCTGTTTAATATTTACACCAGTGATCTAGTGGGTACGCTTAACAATGCCATTGCATACGCAGACGACATTGTGGTATACAGAACAGGAGAGAAAATAGATGTCATCAATAGACTTCTCCAGGACGACTTCAATAAAATAAAACGTTTTTGTAATGACTGGAAACTAAAAATTAATTTCCACAAAACCGAGACTATCCTTTTCAGAACACCTCTCTCCAGTGCCTCTCAGGATACAAAGTACAATTGGAAAAACTTCTCTATCGTAGGGAATAATAATCTCCCACTACAAGTGAAAACTGTAGTCAGATATCTCGGTATTTGACTTGATCAATATTTATACTTTGACAAGCATATATCAGTCACTCTCTTTGCAGCAAGAAACGCATTTGTTGCCACAAAAAGTCTATTCCGAAACAGCATTCTCAATCCAAAAGTTAAAATACTTTCATATTCGGCATTCATCGGTACAGTGTTGGTCTATGGCTGTCCAATATGGTACAATACATCCCCATTTCACATGGAAAAGATTCGCGTGTTCGAGAGACAGTGTTTGCGTTCCTGCCTCGGACTTAATAGAACACGAGAGTCACGATACCAGAAATTTTACCCTAATAAAACCCTGTATGATAAATCAGGACTAACTAGGATAGACAACTTCATTATAAAAATTATTCCTGGCCACATTGCAAGGGCAATGTGCAGTGTGAATAATCTTATCGCGGGAGCATATTATCCGAACGATATGTATCTGGAGAGTACCCTCCAGAACGGGTTCATTCCCCCAGAGGCGTTCCTCTTCTTGGACGGAAAAGGTCTAATCCAAGATGAGGGTGGAATACCTATTATATACCACGCTTTCCGTGGTGCTAGGGATAAACGAATTGTCCACAATAGCGATATATCTAATAGGCCAGACCGACATCGATTCAGTATGGTGATCAGTGAAAGAGATAAATCAATAAAAGACCGAACCAACCCCAACTGGTGGTGGCTCCAAAACGAAGAAAGGACTTCACGTCCTCAGATATAATATTCAGCTCTGGCGCAGCTTCCTCCCTTCCTTTTCCTTTGCCCTCCTTCCCGTTAACTTCTGTTATTTTATCTTTTTTGTTTTCATTAAGCACTTATTGTTTTGTTTTTAAAATTTTTGCATCCTCAAAAAAAAAAAAAAAAATCTATTTTTTTTGTCATAATGCCTCGAAAAGAAGAAGAGGTAGACCTCTAAGATAATAGTTTATTTTTTTTATATTATATTAAGAATAAATAAAAGAAAATGTAAGCTGAAAGGCATAAATTAAGCATATAATATTGTATAATTTAGAGTGCTTGTGAAGAGCCAGTAAATTACATTATGTAGTAAAATTATTAAGATAGGTTTAGCATTTAGACTAAAATTGTAAAATATAAAAAAGACTTTGTGAATAAATGCGTCTGCAAACAAAAACAAACAAACAGGTGGCAACAGTTTCTTTGCATTTTCCTGGATTTATACCAAGTCTTAAACCCCCGGTGGTGTGTCCCACGCCCTCCAATAATAAATTTCAATGATAGTTTCTTTATTACGTTGAGATACTCCAAGATTCAGTAATAGAATGTAAGGTGTGGTGGGCAATATGCAGTACCTAATTCGGACCATTACAATGAATGCCAACGATGGCGGTTTAAATTCGTGTCTCTCTTATATCTACTTATTGAAATTGTTTAATGTTTTGTCTTATTATTAGAGCTCTAACTGCATGGCGGGCACGTTCAGTCGGGTGAGGAGTCCAATGAGGACTACATTCTTTGATTTGGGGGTAATTTTTTTTTGTTTCTGATATTAAAGTAATATCAATATTTTGTTCTCTTAGATATACTTCTAGTTCTTGGGGTAGTTGGTAACCATTTGCGTTTCATGTCTTTATACGCAGGAACTGATTACTTTTTTTTTTGTTTCAATTACTTGTTTAGTTTTCGTAGCTTTTTTGTTTGAAGTTTTCTGGTATTTTTCCAGTCTTTGGATCCTGCTGGTTAGCTAAATGACACTTTGATTAATTTCAGCCTCGAATGAGCGGAGCATTTTCATAATATCTGTAATGGTTGGCTCATTACTTGCATTACTTTGTATGCTGGTTAGCTTTTTGTTGACATCAACATGTGACATACTTGAGGTTGGTTGTCCAGTTAACTCATTTTGCTTAATCTTGTACTCTTTGGTTTGTTGCCGCGTTGCTTCCTTTCCTGTTGTTTTGTCTTCATGAATTGAAAGCGCTGAATGACAGGCATATTATTATATTGCATTATAGTAGTATTGGAGATACGTGTTGGCTGTAATGAAGAATCCGCATAGGTATAAGGATGGAGTTGAAGGAGCGATAGAAGTTGGCAACCGTATTTATTGCACTTATTGTCGTTAAATGAAGTATGCCGAGCATTCCACACTCTTCCTATTATGAAACGTGCAGGTAGAGACTGTTGGATTATCTCAGTGATGTCGGAGCTAGGGAAGTTTGGTCACCGGGAAGGGTGAATGTATACGGACGAGAGAACAAGCACTATCTTAGTTTTGCAAAAAATTTTAATTGCCATGTACTCAATATTATTTATATTGGTGAATCTAATTTCGGAAAATTGGAATTTCTTGTGTATTAGAATTCCAGTACCTCCACGAGGTCCAGTGGTTCGTGGATTAGAAACAAGTGTGTAATTATGGATATATACTGGGAGTTTGATTTAAGCCACGTTTTCGAGAGGAGGAAGATATTTGGCGAAAACTTGTCAACCAACAATCGGGGGTGTTGTCTGCGAATATTGGAATATATGGACTCTGCATTAAGGGAAAGTATAATTAAATTAGCCATTACGGTAAAGGATATGTGAAGTTATAAGAAATAAAATCTGACCTTTTTGTTCTATTTCTGAGCTGTGTTTCACCGTCGGGAGCATCTGTAATCTACTTATGTATCCTCTGATGCCCAAATTAAGATCGTTACAGTTGATTAGGTGATTTTTTGTCAACTTATGGGAATCTTTGACAACCGTAGCGTATGACATTCCTGGACTTGTAGCATATGTTGATTGAGGTGATGTTGTTTTGGTTGGTGAAGGTTTGCTCGTTGCCATGGGTGTTGTTCGCCTTTGGAGAATCCTCAGCTTATGGGGACGTTGGGAGAAGTTAGCAGGTCGGAGTCCTCCGCACTTATACACGATCTACCTTGAAGCTAATGTTGTAAGAAAAATCAAGACGGTAGACTCCGGTGGGCGGGACACATCGCTCGAAAGAGCGAAGAGGAACCTACCCGGAAATCCTCTGTGGTAGGATTTATGGAAGGAGACAGCGCCGCAGACCTTGTCTGCGATGGAAGGATGGCGTAGACCAGGACGCCCAGAGCCTGGGAGTGCCAAACTGGATCACATCGGCTCGAAATCGGGTCCGGTGGAGAGATTTGTTAAATGCGGCCAAGACCGGATCCCGGTTATCGTGCTGATAATGATGTTGATGATGATTAACATTGCAATACTAAACGTATTTTTACACGTGCACTTCACACACTTTTAATGACACGTGCGTTTCACACACTTTCGCAAACACATCTTTCACTTATGCTATGAGCGAACGTCTGTTCGCTCTGAAGGACTCGATGAAAATGCATATCTTTACATTATGTGCATCAATAAAGGGAAATCAAACCTAATCATATCGAATTGTTATTCATTGGAACAAAATGAACTCTGGCCTCTGTAGCGATCCTAAATCGCTACTCCTATCCAAATCCCCAATATCATCAAATAATCCCATAACGCAAATCCCAATTTCATATTGAATCAATGAGCGATAAATTAAACCAAAAGTCAATTTGTCGCACATTGATTCAATTCCACATAATACACCCAAATCCTATATTGAGTCACATGTACAACGAATTTAACCAAAAGTAAATTCATCAGACATTGACTCAATTCCCAAAACCTTGACATCATGAAATGCTTAATTCAAAACGCATTTCATGATTTCCCTTCCCAGAACCCATCCAACTAAAACCTCTAACAAATTCCCAGAACACAACTCAAATTGAAACGCACTAAGTCATTATGTGTGCTTCTGGGAATTTCGACAATAAAATAGTTGACAAAAGTCAACTACAAAAACTATAAAAGGGTAGTAGTTTTCAATTTCGGGATCAGTATAATTTCGGAAGCCGAACCGCTGGCCAGATGCGCCAAAGTGTCCACATTTACCATATCTAAACCTCCGATCCAAACTCAATAAAAATAGCGTATCTTTACAATTAACCAAACCCTTCCATTTTTTCATTTCGCACACAACACTTCGCGCTCTTCTCTCGGGTTTACCGTTAAAGCACGGCGCGGAGCATTACACCTCCTAACAACCGTGCCCGTAAAAATAAATTATTATGGAAAATTTAACAAGCCTCGAGACTTGCTAAATAAGGCCGAGGCCGGATCCCGGTTGTAGTGCCGATGATGATGATGATGAACTCTGACTCAGTGTGTCTATGTATTTATTGAAAATATGTATATATAATAATTTACACAGCGAGTTTTAATTTTTCTTCTCTGCGTCTGCGAATACAAAGCAAATAAAACTGAAAACTATAAACCACCAATTAAAGCGCTAAAAGCTATATGAGTTAAAACAGCCATAATCGTTATAGATAATGAAAGCATAATCGACTTATTGTTTCCAATCAAAGTTTGTTAAAGGGAATATGAATGAAACAGTTTAGAAAAATCATTGTGAGATGTACGTGTCGAAGAAGATCCTTAATCTATTTTTATTTACATTGATTACTAGGCGGAACTTTGTCTGATTACGGTAATGAAATCTTAGTTTCTTCTTGAGATGAATTTTTATTTCTTTGGCAAATGAAATCAGATATTGATCCATCCGTTAACTCGCCTACCCTTACACTGTGTACGTGACATCTACAAGTGTTGCAAACAACTTTAAGTACGAATCGAAACAAAACAAAATTCCGACGGAACAACGTAAAAGGAATATCGAATAAGGAGTTATAGCACAGCTGAGAAAGTTAATTCCCTGTAGATAATAAAAGTTCATTTAGATATTTCAAATGCGTCCGATGTTACCGAGTTTGAAAATCGAATCGTACAGATTGGACATAAAACTGTGAATTCAACTCGCTAATTCATCAGAAGTTACTACATAAAAGGTCAGAGTTTATTTTCTCGTCCAGTGACCAGCCTGTAAAGTTACTATCATTTGTAGACTATCCCTTTTCAGATTTATGCAAATCGACAGGATTTGTATAATTTATCTCTCCGGTTGATGTTCGCATTGTTCTTCTACCTTCACACCTCCGCAATTCAATTATTCAAATTTATTCCAATTATACGAAATATATACCAGTGATGGATGAGGATTGATTAGTCAGAAAGATGGATACCAGGGATGTTGTTAGGGGAATCATGACTAGCTTTTACTGTAATTTAATTGGTAATAACATAAATAGCCTATAATTTGCGAATTCTGAAACAAATTGCATTATTTTTGTAAATTAAGTTACCTGCAGAACTGTCCAAAAGTTTCATTTTGAGTTTTGTTTAGTCATTTTTCATGTTCATGTTCATGTTCATGTTCTATGTTATTTGATGCTGAATCTGTGTAGTTATAACTCTCATTCAATCGCAATAGCCTGCAAATACCTGACATCCCTTGTGAAACAGGGGATTTCAAATATTCAAATGTTTAGACTTACCACATATTTACTTTCACCAGCGGAAGTGATGTGTGCTTTAACCCCGTCCACCATGTTCGGGCTAAAATGAGTACTAACTATAGTAGGCAACAATACCGTAAAAAACAGCTATGCAAAGTTTTAACGGACATAATTTACTCATATCTTTAATAACCAACAATTTTCTAACTTAATTAAGAAAATTGTAAAATCACAAATGCACTATGTTATGTATTTCATTGTCGGTGACGAGAATACCAGTCATAAAACTTTTCTATGCCGTTTTATGATTTACATTTCCTTTTTTTTTCTTTTTTTCTTTTTTTATAAACATTGAAAAATGGAAAATCTGTTTTTGATTGATGCTGATTTTGATTCCTTAGTTACATACCTCCAGCCACCTGCGACAGGTCGCTAACCATCAGCAAGCTTCCGCCACGCACCAGAGGTTTCCCGCGTTCTCTCAAAAAAGATTAAACCCATCTTGATCCGCATTGAAAGCGGACACATCCAGGGGTTAAGTTTATTATTCTCCCCGAGTGAGGTGTATCTTCAAGGGCCTCACCTCCAGTCGAAAAACTCGGAAACCACTTCTGAGCGGTCCGTTCACAATGTTTATCTTGGATAAGACCTTTTCTATCACAGGAGGGGAACGCTTCTGGGGATATAATCCTTTGGCGGTTTATGTCAAATTCGGTCGTAAGTGTTCCGCCGAACACTGTACGCACACCAGGAAGAACACACCGAGCGGAAACGGCACAAATAAAACACGAAAAACTGTTTTTTTTTATTTATACGGTGACTTTTTATTAATTCAAAAAACTTATTTTTGCACTGATCGTGGTGAATACACAAGTTAATTAGTTTGCAATTAAGCACACGTACGACTCGACGTTCTCGAACAATTCGATTCCCTACTTCATTCGGTTATCTCTTCGTTAGAGATCCTCGCGGTTCGACGATCAAAATCTCTGTGTGTTTTGTATCTGCAGTTGTGCAGACACAATTTCCTGTAAGGAGAAAATTCTCACGCATACACGTGGAAGCTTCACCGTCGTGGTTGACGGTGGATTCTATTCCCACGCTGCTTGGTTAGGTCGACCATCTGGTGTTGACGATCGCCTGGACGTCTAGTCCGCTGGTATCTATTGGATTTGAAATCCAAGAGAGTTTTTCACATGGTGTGAAAAACAAACATTCCGCTGATGCATTTCTGCTTGGCGGACAGTGGCAACGGCGCAATGCTGTGCCGTATTTATTTATTGCAGCTGGCCTTCGTAAAACTCCAAACAAAGTATTGTTTGGAGTTACGTGGTGCTTGGTTTTTCGCGCCATCTGGGTGTTTACGAGGCTAAGGAATGCGCTCCTTTGTTTGCGGTGAATATTTGGGTGATCTAATGTTTAGATCAACCGCACCACGTCCGTTGGTCGGTTAATTGTTTTAATTGTAATTCCCTGCATCTCGTGCAGATGTTCAGGGTTGCCGACTTGTGGTGCTGGCATTCACTTAGCTTGCGATTGCACACGTCGAAGGATGCATGGATGTTTCTCCTTGTTTCAGGTCGTAGGTTTTAGGTATGGAGCGTTTAGCTCGGTATTAGAGGCTTTGGGGACGTTAAGTTCCTTGCCTTCTGGTGTCGACTCAACGTTGGGTTACTGGCGGCCCCCGCTGGGCTTGGGATCGCGTCTGTGGACGTGATGTTGTCCAGGTAAGTGCGTTACCTCAAGTTGGTCTGGACTTTTTCCTGTGGGGAATTTGTACGTTCGCCACAGGACTCCCCCCCCAGTGACGTAGTCACGATAAGGAAAAGGTAGGAGTATGGAGGGTGCTGTTAAAGGTCGGAGAGTGCTCCTTTCCATCGTGGTCGGTGTTTAGGCGGTAAAGGAGCGAAGGCAATCGCGTTTGTTGTTTCCTTGTGGGTGTTAGTCGCGCTTTCGTTGTTGGTGGTTTCGGTTAGTGGTTGCCGTAAGTTGAGAATCCTTGCGGCGTCTTCTTGGGCGCGCAGATCTCGAGCGCGTTGCCGCGTTATCGGTCCGTGCAGGATATCCGATGCCCCACGAGCAACCATTTCGCGAGGGTTAGGTTGATTCTCAACTCTTACCGTGCCTGGTGTTTCCTGGGAGTGTGGTGGATGGTACACAGGGCGGGTTTCGGCTGCCGCCAACGGTTGATGGTGTACCTCTCCTGGCACGGTATCTGGCGGTAGTTCCAGGTGGCACGGCTTCAATCTCTCGACACTGACGGTGTACGGCTTTCCGTCGATGTCTACGGAGAAAACTCGGTCGTTTATTCGCTCCAGCACCTTGTATGGCCCTTCGTAGGGCGGTTCTAGAGGTTTCCTAACTTTGTCCACCCTGATGAAGACTTGCGTGCAGCTGTCCATATCTGGGTGAACAAATAACCTCTTGGAACCGTGTCTGGCGACCGGCGTTGCCGTGACCTTACGCATGAGTTTGCGTAGGTTCTCCAAATTTGGCAACTGTTCGAGCGGTGGTTCTCCATCGGCGAAGAACTCTCCTGGGAGGCGCAGATTGGTTCCGTACGTCAGATCTGCTGCTGAGGCTCCCAGGTCTTCTTTTATGCTTGTGCGCAAGCCTAAAAGAACTGTTGGTAGTGCGTCCAGCCATTGATTGTCGTCATGACACATCAGTGAGGCTTTAAGAGAGCGATGCCAACGTTCGATCATCCCATTGGACTGTGGGTGATAGGCTGTTGTGTGGCTTTGCTGGCAGCCGAGTAGATCTGTCAGCTGCTTGAAAATCGCCGCCTCGAACTGTGGTCCTCGATCGGCTGTGAGGGTAGCTGGGACGCCGAAACGTGTGACCCAAGTCGAATAGAATGCTTTGGCTACATTCTCTGCGGTCACTGTTCGTAGTGGCACTGCTTCTGGCCACCGAGTGAAACGATCGATCATCGTCAGGAGGTACAGGTAACCTCTCGACGGCGTAAGCAGTCCCACAATGTCGATGTGAACATGGGCAAATCGTGCCTCGGGGAGCTTAAACTGTCCTGGGTGGAGCACATTGTGTCGATCGACTTTGCAACGCTGACATTGCAAACAAGTTCGTGCCCATTTTGTTATGTCTTTGGCCATATGTGGCCAGACAAATTTGCGTCGGACTGCGGCAATGGTTGCGCGTCCGCTTGGGTGGGCTGGGTTGTGGAATGTTTCATACACATTCCTTCGCAGATTTTCTGGGATGTAGGGTCGAGCTGTCCCTGTCGAAACATCGCACCAGACTTCATCGTTTGAGTCGTTGAAAGGGAGTTTACGCAAAACTAGTGCTGTCTCCGCTTTCAGTAGTGACTCGAGTTGATGGTCATCTTCTTGTGCTTGTGCCAAGTCGGCACCATCGATTTGCGCACGGAGTTTAATTGCATCGATACGCGAAAAGGCGTCTGCAATTACATTGTCTGCACCTGGGACATATTCGATTCGGGTGGTGAATTGCCCGATGAAATCCAGGTGCCGTTCTTGTCGCGGGGTTGAACTTCCCGCTTTCTTTTGGAAGGCATACATCAGTGGTTTGTGGTCGGTTTTTACCGTCAACTGACGTCCCTCAATCATGTGCCGGAAGTACTTTATTGCGCTGTAAATCGCTAGTAACTCCCTGTCATAAGCACTGTATCGTCGCTGGGTTGGGTTCAACTTTTTCGAGAAGAAACCTAGCGGTTCCCATTTGCCGTCGCACTCTTGTTCGAGTACGGCCCCAATTGCAGTGTCGGAAGCGTCGCACTGTAAGGCCAATGGGGCTCCTTCGACGGGATGTCGAAGTAACGTTGCATTCGCCAGCTGTTCTTTTGATGAGCGAAATGCTTGATCAGCTGACTCGGTCCACTTAATTGGTCGCTTATCGTTGCGTTTGGCTCCTACTAGATATTCGTTGAGAGGAGCCTGGACCTGTGCGGCGTTTCGGAGTGTTGGGCGATAGAAGTTCAGCATGCCCAAATAACGCCTTAATTCTCGCACGTTCGTGGGGCGAGGAAATTGCATTAATGCATCCACCCTGTCTTGTAATGGGCGGACTCCTTGGCCGTTAATGCAGTAGCCAAGGTACTTGACTTCCGCTTCTCCGAGGTGGCACTTGTCTGGATTGATTACCAGGCCGAAATCTCGGAGGCGTTCGAACACCTGCTTCAAGTGGGCGCGATGTTCTGTCATAGTTTTCGATGCTATGAGTATATCGTCGATATACGCATAGCAGAAGTCAAGTCCGCGGAGAGCTGAGTCAATGTAGCGCTGGAACGTTTGCGCTGCATTTCGAAGACCGAACGTCATCACCTTGAACTCGAACAGTCCAAAAGGTGTAGTTACCGCGGTTTTGGGGATGTCTTCGGGGGCCACCGGGATTTGGTGGTATGCCCTCGTGAGATCGAGGGTCGAAAAGATTTCGCAACCCTGCAGCTTATAGGAGAAATCGTGCAGGTTTGCTATCGGATACCGATCGGGTGTCGTCACCGCGTTCAGCATTCGGTAATCACCGCATGGACGCCACTCGCCGTTGCTCTTTTTGACGAGATGGAGTGGGCTCGCCCAAGGGCTATCGGATAGCTGGCAGATTCCTAAGTCGAGCATATACTCGAATTCTGCACGAGCCTCGCGCAATTTTTCGGGAGCCAATCTGCGCGGGCGCTGGCTCACTGGGGGGCCGCGCGTTTCAATGTGATGAAAAACGCCGGCTTTTGCGCGTCGGGGATTACTAAGCGGAACTGTAATGTCCGCAAATTCGCGCAACAGATCGCTGAATGGACCGTTTGCGGTTGTGCACGTTAACGTCAATGCCCTTCCCGCCTTTGCGTTTACTGGCTGAGAAAGAGACGTTAACGGGTCCATCAGACTATTACGTGCTACGTCCACTACTAGTTTATAGTGTCGCAGCAAGTCCGACCCTATTAGAGGATCGGTGACATCGGCTACTACGAAGTACCATCGAATTGGTCGACGTAGTCCTATTTTTAGTGTCATTAACTTCCTACCGTATGTCTTGATAGGGGTATTGTTCGCGGCGAACAATTTCAATTCATCCGGCAACCGAGTGGCAGGTGCGTACGAGCGAGGAAGAACGGAAATATCCGCACCTGTGTCAATTATGAAGTCCATGTTTAATTTTGAGTCATAAATTGACAAGCGACTTATTTGGGGATTGCCGGCCGTTTGCGCTTTTTCGTCGGTCGGCAGTTCTAGTTTAAAGAACTAGCCGGTAATGCTGGGTTTTGCGTCCAGTTGCAGGGCTGCCTGCAATTCCTGGCCTGCGCTCCAAATCGATGATGATAATAACACCTGCCGAAGGTGTTCTCATTGTTTGGCGTGCGTGGTCTGCTATGCTGACGCCTTGAATTGTCTCGCGACCTGTCTCGGCGTCGCGATCTGTCACGGCCAGCCCGAAAATTGTTCCCCATGCTGAGATTATTTAGCTGCGTTTGCATTTGCCTAATTTGCACTCTCAAGTCTTCGAGTTCGCTTGGCTGCGTCGCATGGGTATATGTAACCGTGGGGGTTCGTGGCTGGGGCTGGGGTGGAATTTGGACGTGCGTCGCCGCCAGTGGAAGCTGGAGATCCGTTCGGGATCTATCTGTGGCCATGACTGCCTCGGCGTGTCGCGCTAATTCGTCGAGGCCAGATTCGGCTAAAGGCGCGACGATTGCCTGAACGTATTCTGGCAAAGACTCTCTAAATATAGCCGTTAAGGCTGTTTCGGACATGTCCGTGCCGGCCAGTGCACGGAAATAAGCGGCGCGCTGGGATGGTCGCATCCCAGAGGTGTCGGTCGATCGTAATAAACGTCGCAAGCGATTTTGTGGCGATTCCCTATAGGCATTAATCACCATCTCCTTGAATGCTGTATATGGTTGTGGAGATGGCGTTTTAATTAGATGCTTCGCATAAGGGAGCAAGACAGGATCTAAATCGCGGGTTGCTAGGAGAAATTTCTCCTGTTCGCCGGTGATGCCTTCGCAGGCAAACGTTTGTTCGGCGTAACCGAACCAAAAGTCTGGGTCATCGGACGTGAAGTCCGGTAATTTAATGTATCGATTCGAACGACGGTCCGCTTGTGTTGCAATATTAACTTCTTGACGGAGGGCTGCGGCCTGCGACGTCGTTGGGGAAGCTTCGGCGTTGTTAGCCATTGTAGCTTTAGAAATTGTGGATTTCGACCTGGTCGTTATCGTTGACTTCGGGAGATTTCGCGTCGATTTTCTCTGTGAGGGAGCGATTACGTTTCCCCTCAACGTTTTTACTTTCTGGGTCGCCGCCTGCAACCTCGTGGTTGTCATTAATTTCCTGGGGGTTTCGCGCTGTAACTCGGTCGCTCGATGCGCGAGTTTTTCTTTAAATTAGTGGACGCGGCGAACAACCTGCTGGGTCCAAAGATGGAGTCAGGGAAAAGGCCTAGCACAAGAGAAAAATATCTAAATTCCAAAGGCGAACCAGGGATGGGCCTACACCAGAGGATTCTTAGGTTACTTCGACGGTGCTAGGAGCGGACGGAGAGAAACTTTTTCGTTCGGAGGAGGACGAGAAGAACGAGAAGGTGAGGACTGTCGAAGTTTTTTCGCGGATTCGCAACTGTTTCTTCGTTGCCTTTATTGAGGCGAGCAATTTCTCTTTATTTCGCGGTTGTTACAAGAAAGTAATGTCAAGTGTGTCGTCGGTTCGCGCGTGTGCCTCGTGGCTCTGAAGGAGCTTACAAAAAATTTTTATATATTAAGACTTCTTCTCTGTTCTCGGCGAAGATATATTTTGTTTGCTATAAAAATTTTTTTTTTTTTTGTGGTTCTGCCGTTCTTTAATTGTAGTACTTGCAATTTAATAATAATGATAATTTGGTGCTTTGAGTATCAATTGTTTTACGTAGAAATATTTTATTAAAGATGTCATGGGACTTTCGTTATGGTACTACCTTATAATTTTATTTAGAACGCTTCCTTATTTACATCTAGCTGTATTATTTCCCAGCTTTATTTAAGATTGTTTGGTGTTCAAACTTCAATCGCTATTCTTTACGAGTTTTCTTCTCTAGCCACGAAATTATTTATATATTATGTCCTTCCTTACGATTCAGCTTTATTTACTTTCGAATATTTTATTAAAATGTTTCGTGTAATAAATACTACACGTTAAGCTACTAAAAGAATGTCAAATAATTTAATTTTTGCATAATTGAAATCGACATACAACCGATAAAACCAAAACGAATGTTTGTGCAAGTTGCTTTAACCAGAATTAAGTGTGAATATATCTATTTTCGAAGTATACACAGGAAATGACACCAATCTTCAAACAATAAAACAGAATAATATATAAAAAATATATTCACCAAAAATGTTACAGCTCTAGAAAAATACAAATGTAACAGCGTAATTGTTTCCTTATAACGAGGAGTAGTTCAAATTTTAGTATAAAATGTTAAATTAATGATTAGAAACTATTATGTATATGTACCTGACTTTGCAATATCAACACAATTCGAAACACAATACAAATGAGATGAAAAATGTAAATTATTATATTGATGTTTATCGTTTATATCTGCTATTTCTCTTTGAAATTACTACCTATCTAATTTTTTTATTTGTGTTTCCGTTTTAAATTCTGCTCGGAAGGAGCTTTATAAATTTCACCTTGGGCTCAGAAGGAGCTTGTACAAGAAAGGGAATTAGTAACAACAAAAACATGTATTCTTTTCTTTTTATAACACAATAAAAACAGAAATACAATAACTTGCGATTTTCCTGGATAATGTCCCGCGTTGTTCTGCGTCCGTGGCGTCGTGATGAGTCCTCGTCCTTGTTGCAAAATTGCTGTGGTGGGCACTTCACTGTCACTGGAACTGTCTTTGGCGGTTTGTGTCGCACTAGCTTTTTGACACTGTTCGTATCTATTTTGTGGAATTTTTCGCGCGTGTTCACTTTTTAATTTTTGCCTTTCGCGTCTAAGTCTCGTGAGTTCACTTTGATTTCGTTTTTCACGTGTTCTTTTTCTCGCGTCGCGGTCACCACTTTGGCGGTTTATGTCAAATTCGGTCGTAAGTGTTCCGCCGAACACTGTACGCACACCAGGAAGAACACACCGAGCGGAAACGGCACAAATAAAACACGAAAAACTGTTTTTTTTATTTATACGGTGACTTTTTATTAATTCAAAAAACTTATTTTTGCACTGATCGTGGTGAATACACAAGTTAATTATTTTGCAATTAAGCACACGTACGACTCGACGTTCTCGAACAATTCGATTCCCTACTTCATTCGGTTATCTCTTCGTTAGAGATCCTCGCGGTTCGACGATCAAAATCTCTGTGTGTTTTGTATCTGCAGTTGTGCAGACACAATTTCCTGTAAGGAGAAAATTCTCACGCATACATGTGGAAGCTTCACCGTCGTGGTTGACGGTGGATTCTATTCCCACGCTGCTTGGTTAGGTCG
Source organism: Microdon myrmicae (assembly GCA_963931805.1). Taxonomy (NCBI): domain Eukaryota; kingdom Metazoa; phylum Arthropoda; class Insecta; order Diptera; family Syrphidae; genus Microdon; species Microdon myrmicae. The sequence goes on from OZ007497.1 coordinate 229,233,799, forward strand.
ACCATCTGGTGTTGACGATCGCCTGGACGTCTAGTCCGCTGGTATCTATTGGATTTGAAATCCAAGAGAGTTTTTCACATGGTGTGAAAAACAAACATTCCGCTGATGCATTTCTGCTTGGCGGACAGTGGCAACGGCGCAATGCTGTGCCGTATTTATTTATTGCAGCTGGCCTTCGTAAAACTCCAAACAAAGTATTGTTTGGAGTTACGTGGTGCTTGGTTTTTCGCGCCATCTGGGTGTTTACGAGGCTAAGGAATGCGCTCCTTTGTTTGCGGTGAATATTTGGGTGATCTAATGTTTAGATCAACCGCACCACGTCTGTTGGTCGGTTAATTGTTTTAATTGTAATTCCCTGCATCTCGTGCAGATGTTCAGGGTTGCCGACTTGTGGTGCTGGCATTCACTTAGCTTGCGATTGCACACGTCGAAGGATGCATGGATGTTTCTCCTTGTTTCAGGTCGTAGGTTTTAGGTATGGAGCGTTTAGCTCGGTATTAGAGGCTTTGGGGACGTTAAGTTCCTTGCCTTCTGGTGTCGACTCAACGTTGGGTTACTGGCGGCCCCCGCTGGGCTTGGGATCGCGTCTGTGGACGTGATGTTGTCCAGGTAAGTGCGTTACCTCAAGTTGGTCTGGACTTTTTCCTGTGGGGAATTTGTACGTTCGCCACAATCCCATTCTGAAAAGCACTCTCCCCATACATATTGGGAGAGAATGCTCCCACAATAAGATTATTTCTGACCACGAATAATATTGATAATAAAGTTATCTATCCTGCTTAGCCCTGATTTGTCATACAGGACTTTATTGGGGTAGAATTTCTTACGTAGCAACGTTGGGGTTATGTACATTTCAAGGCAAGAACACGATCACTACGTCTCGAAGACCCAAAACTTCTAAATGTAGAATGGAGATATGTTGTACCACCCCGGGTATCCATACACCAATATTGATCGTGTTAAATAATTATGTGATGCACTGTTTGGGACATTCCACATTGCAATTTTTTCGACAGAAAGTCGTTTCCAAGTAGTCCGTCTTCTGGTAGATCGGGCATACTGATCACTACTTGAAATTTGCATGGGAGTTTAGGCTTACCCTTCAGTTGGAAGTTCACCTTGCAGCTTCCCAAGGTTCGGATACTTCCAAACGGCATATGTAAGGTGCAAGCTTCTCGCCGATTAATCTTAACGTCTGATTCCTTGAGGCTACTTTTGGTGATCAGACTTATCTCGGCGCCGGTGTGCACTACTAGAGTTGTGTTATTCTTAACACCTACATCTATCAGTAGCTGAACAGTCGGGACGCTGTTTATTGGCGAGCATGGAGTTCTAATGTAGTAGCTCCTTTTTGCCACGGAGTGTTTTGGCCTACTTCTTTCTTGTTCTGAAGGGGGAGAATTTTTAAAAATTTGGCATTGAATTCGCGATTCCCATTTCAGCTTTTGCTGACAGGGTCCTAGGTTGTGGCCCTGCTGGCCACAGAAGTCGCAAATCTGCCTTACATGCAAAATCTTTTTCCCTCCCGCAATCGCCAGCAATCACGGATATCGTGGTTTACTTGCTGACAGTGTGTGTAAAAGGGTGTGATTTTCCTTTTTACACAATCCTCGTAGGTATCCCCCTTTGGTGGCAGTTACTTGCAAGTTACTTTGATGATTAAGGCATTTTGTACTATTGCTCGCTCGGCCTCTGGTATTGGTTCTTGCTGTTGCGGAGTCCCCTGCCTGATGGGTTGTCTATGTGATAGCCCTTCTACATTTGAAGTGTTTGGTATTGTTTGTGGGAGTTGTGCCGATGTAATGGGGAAAGGAGGATTTACCGAAGCCTGCGGAAATTTAGATGGCAACTGAGGCTGCTGAATTTTTTCCAACTCCAACGTCCTTTGCATCAGAATGTCAAGAGGTACCCCACCCATCAACAATAAGAATTGTCGATGATATGGATTTACCAACTCTTGTTTATATACATTCCTAGCAAAGTCGTACAGCTGTACTTTTACGCCCTCAACGTGTCCGGGGCCATATTTCTGTTCCGCCGCTTTTTTACACTCCGATAGTGCTATGCTCGGGTGCCGGCGCACGACACGGGGTTCACTCTCACCCACCAACGTCGTTTACACAAGGATTATCACCGAGAGGATAAGTCACGAAAGAAAACACAATGGCGTAGTTTAAAGGTCGATTCCTTTTATTTGTCCTTAGTTGTTTTCTTTTTTGTTCTATTTACACATGATTCCAATGTTCTTATTGTTTCCTTTATATTTTAAGGGGGCGGGTTAATGAAGGAAAATCTTCCACTCAACGTATGGCACGTATGCACTTAACTGAACACCTCGCGGGGGACGGGGGGGGGGGGGGGGGGGGCGCTACGCGAGTTGACGATTGGGTTCCACTGACTACCTCCGCTTATCCGCTAATTAATTGTTCCAAACGCACTCGGGTGTGGACTGTCATTGCTCGACTATTCGGTTGCCGGTTACAAACAATTTCGGACGCGCGTGAACCGTATAAGTATGCTAAAACTCGGGGAGCCGGACTAGACACGCATTTTCTCCTTACGCAGCCGCGTTCGACTTTGGTACCGTTGGTGCGCACGCCGCGGTGGTTAAGGTGTAACTTGGGGTAATGCGAGAGCGATGTGAGCTCGGCGGTTGCTGGACAAAGATTGACTCATGTAATTGAAAATCCATTGCGTTGTGGTAGTGGCGTCGTAAACTCATTGTCACTTCCTAAGAATCTAGTGGAAGAGTTGCTATGCCTATGCATATGAGTTTAGTTCCAGCGAATCCTTGCCGTATAAGCTAAGTTGGATTCGTTGGTTGTGTATACCAGGAAATTGAAATTGCTTGGGTGCAAGAAAGGGGTATCATTTAGATAGAAATGTTAACCGAGATAATTTCGGGGGAAATGTGCGCGGTTTAGTTGGTTGGTAAGGTTCCGTTGAGGATTTGAATATATGCTTTGTTAAGGCATATGAACTTCGGAGAAATAAGTGCGGCCTGGTATACTTGCTAATGTTCCGTTGAGGATTTGAATATACGCTTTGTTAAGGCATATGAACTTCGGAGAAATGTGTGCGGCTTGGTATACTTGCTAATGTTCCGTTGAGGATTTGAATATGCATTTGCTATGGCATACGAATTTCGGGGAAGTGTGGATTGCTTGGTTGCGTTGAGGAAATATAGATAATTGACTGACGCAGTTTTGGGGAAATGCATGTGGTGGTGATTAGAATATATTCGATTGAATTATATTCTCTTGGGGGTTTGGAAAGTATTTTATTGCAGATTTGGGAGTATATGCTATTGGGTTATTGATTTTTGCATGTTGCAGGTTAGAGTTGTGGGTTGGTTCTGTGTGATGTAGAGAACCCCCACAGTGCTTTCTTCAGCCGTAGCTGGAAAAATATGGCCGATTCTGCGGGATTCTGCCGAGTAGCTAACAGTTTATTGACCAAATCTTGGTAACTTTCTACTGGCAGATGGACTTTTTTTAGTAAGTCTTCGGCTTCTTGAAAGGATGAAAACGGGGTGGACGCGAACAATGCAGATGCTTCTCCTCGCAACCTGGTTGGAAAGATTTGTAAAAACACATTGTGCTCCTCCTCCCCGAGACAATTCAATGCCTTCCTACTACAATCTAAAAATGTATGGAGTTCGGCACCTAAATGTGGACTACGTTCCCCTGAGAAGATGGGGATTAGTTGTGTTGACAACTTCACCACCTTGGTATAATCGGCCGACATGATTTCGAGTTTTAACTCGTGCGTCCGCGAATCCGTTATAGCTTGGTGTTCCGCGGGAGGGTTACGGGTTTGTTCCGTGAGAGTTGTAAGGGTCGATTCCGTGAGAGGTGTAAGAGTTTGTTCTGTGAGAGGTGGAAGGGTTGAGTCAGGATCGTTAAAATCCAATTTCCTCCTACCTACCTTGTCTATTTGCCCTAATCGTTCGACTCCGCTTCGGAGTCGTCTTGACGAGTTAGGTGATATGTTGCTAGAATTGTGGCTTGGTTCGCGTTCCATAAACGGACAGGGGTGGGTATAACATATAAAGGGCAAAGGATAAGTCAATTCCTATATGGATGTTATTACGACGGTGTTTGCAACGTTTAATTTTTACTATCGAGTGGCTTGTATATATATATGTATATATATATATATATATATATATATATATATAAATGTGGAAATACTTTGCAATTATTCAAAATTTTACATAATTGGTTTTGTTTTCATTTTGTTTGGGTTTTGGGTATTTTATTTTCATAAGAAGTAAGTTAGGAGGTAACTAAAGTTTGAGAATAAAATTCGACTTATATATTATCATCATCATCATCATCATCGGCACTACAACCGGGAACCGGTCTTGGCCTTATTTAGCAAGTCCTGAGGCTTGTTAAATTCTCCATAATGATTTTTTTTTTCTGGGCAAGGTCATTAGTCTTGCGCCAGACTTATATATTGTAGCGAGCTTAGGGTTCGCTGGATTAATACAACACTTTATTAGTCCGTAATACAACCGTTGTTTTTTACCGTACACATAATGATTTCTTTGTAAACACTTTCTACTTCTTACTCGAGACTTTCGCTTCCGCACGTATCGCTTGCTTCACTCCTTACTTATGACTCCTCTCCATGAAAAAAAAAAAAAAAAAAAAAAAAATTGTGAGATCACTGGTCTCCCGGGTTAACAAAAGTCGCCAGTCGGTCGCGATGCACCACTTTCATCTTGGCGTTCGGCGGTGGAAGTTCTTGACCTTCTTCCAAATTTTCTACTGCTCTCCTTTTCCCGTCAGCTCTAGCCTGCCGCCACTTTTCCTTTTCCTGACGACGGAATTCCTCTTGCATTTTAGGGATCTCATGCGAATAGTATAAGAGAAAATGCATGTGCACACCCTTAAGCTCTTCTGGAGTTTGCACATCACGTAAGCGGTCTAGATCTTCATCTTTACTTACACGCGTATCATCTGGTATTGGAGCATCTGTCGATTTCATAACCGTATCCAACTGGTAGTTCCGCATCTTTTCAAATAACTGGAGCGGTTTGTTCTTTGGAGCTGACAGTAAACACCAGCGTGCGTCGTAGGAATAGACTTTCCATAGATCGTCGCACGTTAATTCTGGTTTCACGTGTTCTTCTCCGTAGAACGCAATGAACGGGACCTCTAGCTGTTGATTACGCCTACAATCTAGGGCTTGCTTGATCTTTCCCCCCGTATGTGGTGGCTTACAATAGCGGTCTCGACCTCCAACATCCGTTGATCTCTCTTGGTCGGAAACAGTTGATTTACAAAACGCATGTTTGTAAATCCATTCAGCTTCATCTTGTAGTTCATTGGGTCCCACTGGAACAGGCGTAACCGGAACTTCGCTCAATTGCATTCGCTCAGGAATATCTGTTTTACGGATTTCATTGTCCAAATCAGTAAAGTGACCCCTTTCCAATTCATCATTGAAATGTTTTGCCGCCTCAGTTTCCCTGTGACTACGTTCAGAGCGGCGTTCAACATCGTCTTCGTTGTCGAATAGCTGTTCATCTATAGCCTCACGTGCTGAACCTTCATCGACGTGCTGTTCCTCTCCATCACTTTCTTCGTCCTGTGTACGACGCAGACGCTTGGAACGCTTTCTGCCTTCGACTTTCAAACCAAGATTCTCTTCAACAAGGTCACAGTCGTCGTCTTCCAGTCGGTCGTCCAACTCGTCATCATCATTGTAAATCCGTTTCAGGGAACGGCCTGAAGCATCAGTGTCTTCATCATCACTGCCGTCCTCTTCAATCGGGTTATCATCGATGAAATCCTTCAGTTCTTCACGTAACACATCATCGTCATTTTCCTCCTCTTCCTCACTGCTGTCGGCCATAGCTTTGCTCTTCCTAAGTTTCTTCCTTTCATGTGGCTCCAATTCCTCCTCATCCTCAGCTTCTTCCGCTTCCGAGTCCCAGAATTCTTTCATACACTGCCTTTGGGCATCCAATTTTACATTAAACTCTGCAGCTCGCGCGTCTAATTTTACAGCTCGCGCATCCAATTTTGCAGCTTGCGCATCCAATTTTGAATTAACGTCTGCAGCTCGCGCGTCTAATTTTACAGCTAGCACATCCAATTTTGCAGCTTGCGCATCCAATTTTGAATTTACGGTGTCGAATTTTGCATTAACATCTGTAGCTTGTGCGTCCAATTTTGCCATCATAATCCTGAACATCTCCGAAATGTCCAACGGTTACGAACTCTTCTCCGAATGTCGATCTGCCATCGTCACAATACACTTCCACAGACTTATTTATTTCACCAATAATTAATCCCACTTCTGACACCAATTGTAGCGAGCTTAGGGTTCGCTGGATTAATTATGTTAAAATAAATTAGAGCCGTTAAATCGATACACTTTATTAGTCCGTAATACAACCGTTGCTTTTTACCGTACACATAATGATTTCTTTGTAAACACTTTCTACTTCTTACTCGAGACTTTCGCTTCCGCACGTATCGCTTGCTTCACTCCTTACTTATGACTCCTCTCCATGAAAAAAAAAAAAAAAAAAAAAAATTGTGGCGAGAAGGCCGAATTTAGCGAGACAGGACATATGTGTCCTTCATCTTGTTTCTGACTTCTGGTCATCTTGCGATAACCAGAATCACCCACATCCGTGAGGATGTTGGGCTCGGTCTCGCGGATCTGAAAAGAGAAGAAAAAAGGGGGGGTATCCAAGGATAGTGTGGACAGTGTTAGTCCAAGTGTTCTCTAACTACTTTTATAGAGGGATGGTGGGTCTTGGGTGCGGAAGTAAACGTAGATCACGTCTTTGGCGTCTGATAATCTGCTCTTTGGTCGGTGTGTATGTTTGTGTTTGTGCCATATTGTACTGTGCGTTCGTGTGTTTGGTTTGTTAATAGTAGACCCTACGGGATGGGTCCAGGAATCCTCTATTATAGAGGGGAATGTTGTTGGGAAGGGTGCTTTCTTCAGTTTTGTACTGAAGAAGAAATTGTGGGGGTTTGATCCGAAGAGATCGAGAGAGAGAAGGGTCAAGAACGCAAGAGTCCCGTACAAGTAAGTTCTCGCTGTTCTGAATGTTTTCGAGGTACTTATATGCTAATTGAAGCAAGTACTCGTCGATAGGGGTAATGGAGGCGCCTTCGTATAGGTGAGAGTTGGGGTAATGACGACCGTCAGGCCTTCTAGAGTGATCGGTGCATCTTCTGAGGAGTTTCCTTTCGAAAACTCGAAGTCTTTCCATTTGAGCCGAAGATATGCAGGACCATATGGGAAAGGCGTACGATATTCCAGATCGAATTAGCTGCTTATAGCAGAAAAGCTTAACTTTGGTGTCAACTTTGTTCCTGCACTTCAAGATGTTGTGCAGTTGCCTAGACCGACCGAGGCCCCTTTGGAGAATGTGGGTCACATGTTTGATGAAATTCATTTTTGGGGTATAAGTGACCCCGAGATATTTCATCTTGTCCTGTGGTCTAATCGTAGTATCTCCCATTTGTATTTGAATATTCTGTGAATATCGAGAAGTAGGTTGGGAGTGTTTACTACTCAGAATTATCCAAAGCAGTGGATGGATTAAGTCGGATTTTCCATCGACTGTAATACTGATACAGTTCGTCCAAGTGACGGTTGAGTCGATTTGTTGCGAGGTTAGGACCTTTGCTACACCAGGACGTCATCCGCATAGCATATTTGGTTTACTCTCCCGTCCACAGGGCGGGGAATATCGGAGGTGTAAATATTGAATAAGATGGGGCCTAGAATGGAGCCCTGTGGTACGCCTGCTGCGGCGTGAAAAGTTCGGGAAAGCTTTCCATTCATTCTAACTTGGAAGGTTCTGTTTCGAACGAACTGGTAGATGATGCTACATAGCGTTCTACTGAGGCCAGTATTCAGTAGTTTAAAAGCGAGACCTTCGATCCAAGTCGTATCAAAAGCTTTTTCAATGTCTAGGCGTACCGCAACGGTGGGTTCCTTATTAAAGAGCCGCACGCAGACGTGGTTTTGAAATAAATTGAGAGCCATAGTGGTGCTGTGCGCTCTTCGAAATCCGAATTGGAAATCAGGTATTAGGTGCCTGGCACTGACAAAGTTATTTAGCTTCTCGTATATGAATTTTTCATATATTTTGCTGATGCAAGTGAGAAGCGAGATAGGGCGAAAGCTTGAGGGGTGATACGTTGGTTTCCCAACTTTTGCTATTGGACAAATAATAGCGTGCCTCCAAGCTTGGGGAAAGGACCCCATGTTGTAAGCATGGTTGAACAGAATGACTCCTCTCCATGGTCTGTGTGCGACGTATTTATACCGTTCCCTCATTCTGATTCGGCGCTTCTTTTCCGTCCGTTCAATAATCTCGACTTTTCTATTCCAGTTTTCCATTACTTCCTAAAATAATTTAGTACTTTGTTTCGGATTTTCTCGAAGATTCCAGTACTGATTGTCATATGCGTCACAATATTATATAATTCTTTTATTGTTTTAGTGAGTATGTTAATGAAAAGTAGAAAAAGATAAAAAGAATACCTGGTGACTGTTGTTGTTCTCTGCTGCCGTTGTCGCTGGTGTTGTGGTTTTGTCCGTTGGTATGAGGTGGTATATTCCTTCGTTGTTTATTTATGTTTTATTTGTTGATTTTTGTTAATTTGTGTTGATGTTGCTTTTTGGTTTGTTTGTTTCCTTTTGTGTGTTCGCTGCTGCTGTTTTGTCACTGATTTTTGTTTACTTTGGGGGTTTACGTTAATTACTTCACTTTGTCCTTGTGTGGGAGCTTTGGCGTTGTTGTCGACACAAGGCTTTTCAAGCTCTTACGAGATATTTCTCGGGCTTCCTTGGGCTCACCGGCTGCGCCATTTATTTAGGGTTATTTTGTTATTGGGATTTGGTTACCGCCTTTTGGTGTGGGAAAGTTGGTGCTGAGGAACATCATTTACCTATATACCTATCTATCAAATAATGAACAAAAAACCTCCTTTGCGATATAGGTAATTTTGGCGTTGTGGTCTAGACCCTGGTAATGAGGGAACGTAGCACACGGCGGAAAAGGCAGGATTCTGGTGCAGAGCGATTGTTCCTAATCGCGTGTGGTCCCATACATGGGACCGTTGCTGATGATGTCCTAAACGGCAAGTCAGGAATGCAGCCACTTCAATCAATATATCACAACACTCCTGTTTTCAGTGTATAATTTGTTCTTTATTTACATATTTTTATAAGTTTGATTTATGAATATTAGGCACAATCACAAAAGGGGGGTGAACTTTAATTTTATTTATTTTGATAATTTAACACTCTCGCGTACTGTTTCTAAATTTTACCAACCGTGGATCCCAAGTACTTAATTGTATCGCTTTAAAACAACGTCCGCAACATTAGGAAATTTTCACTGCATCCCGCAACTATCCTGGCGCAATCTCTGACCGTCTCGATCGAAGCTTCAAACACAACTCTCTCATCTCACCGTATCGGTCGAGATTCCAAAACCAACTTTTGTTTGTGGTTTTCTCATTTTTTTTCCTTTTTCGAAATCTGGTTTCTTCCGCCAGGTCAAAGGATATTTCCTTTTCCTCGCCTGATCCTTTTTTCGGTATTAAACACAAAGAAAAATCAATAGTGCGTTTATTGCGCCTGTTGTTATCTTTAATCGAATGGGAAAAGATTTTTTCCGTGGGAACCGAATGAACGAAAGATCAATAACACCGAGGCGAATGTGCATTGTGGTTTATGGCCTTTTGTTTGTTTTAACTTAATTTGGTTATAACGAAAACTAGCGCTGGTTGTTTTAATGGTTTTAGGTAACCATTTTTCTAAGGAGTCATAAAATTGCTGGCGCGAATTTTATGATTCTCATCGGCATCTGGCCTGCACATTTGGCTCTTAGGGGTTTTTGTGGTGAACCCTTGGTTCAATGAGTATATTGCAGTTTTTTATGTGAGCAAATCGAACGTTTAGTTTGATTTGCTTGCCATCAATTTATGTGGGACCATTTGTTGTATGGGCTAATGTTTTTGATTTAGATAATGTCACATCCTTTAAGTGGATGTTCTTGTCGTGTATCGCCGTTAGTGGTGGAGGCTGGCTGCACAGAGGTAAGTTTTATGGGATGGGTACTTGTGGCAGTAACACTATCATACTCGATTGTTCTTAGAGAATTTCGAGTAGTTATATCCGAATCTAATAATTGTATTCGCTTGTCCAGCAAAAGTAAATCCAAGAAAGTATTTTGTCGTACATAAGACAGCATACTTGTAGCCAAAAGAACATTTGGGCGTTCACCTTCCAGCAGGTTGCTCAGATTATCCCTTTTTTCCATGCGGATTAGTGAATTGACATTCACAGCAATCATTTTAAGGATTAACTCATTCGAAGTGAAGATTTGGACTAGTGTGTTGAGTTATCTGGAAACTGGGTCGAGTAGATATTTTCTACTTGTGGGTCAGTTTCTTTTTCAATTATTTCGGTTTTTTTCTCAAACGCAACAAGCCGTCCTTGCATCCACAGTAAAATTGCTGTTATGGTTGTTTGTGCCTCCGGTTCAGGCGTTATAATGGTATTTCGTGGTTGTTCCATTATTAGCATTCTATACACCACCTGCCATTTGTGCGTATGGCGTGGTTTAGATATTTAATATACCTTAGTCCATCAACCTTACTATGGGACTTAGTGACAATAAAGAAGGGCAACTTGCGGTTGTGATTTCTAGAGTTTGCGTTGGAAAACGGTTTCAACTGTTTTCAATTCCACAAGTAATTTTTGTGGGAAAAAGGAAGGATCAATCCATTTAGGTTCATGGAGACAGTTTTTTCCGATTTTGAACGGTACGTGTAGTACTCGCTGGTCGGCTTACCCAAAGCAGATTTAATTCTCCGATAATCCTCTAAATCCTTACAGATAATATTAATTTTTGCATTATTGATGCGTTTGGTTCTAAGGTTGTTACATGTTAACTTTTACTAAGTATTATTATGTTCTTTGTTTCCATCTGTCTCACAATGATGGAGGTACTTTCTCCTTCCTGTTGATTTGTTGTTACGGTTGTTGTTGGGTAAATGCTTGCTGTGTTTCTTGCTGGTGATATCGTTGTTCACATAGTTGCAAATGCGGCATATTTCTCTTTTCCAGAGCTACTTCTACTTGTTTACACAGCTCATCTCTTTTTTAATATGTTATCGAGCTCGTCATCCACGTTATTGACTGCTGGCTTCTAAATGGTCAGAACGTTATATTTGTTCCCTGCTCCATAGTAACGAGCTTCACTGGGATACAAATATTTTCACATATTTTCTTGTCTCCAGTGGCATGTGGCATGTGACTTGTGCCTTTTGGCCGTCAAATTCGGTTGTGCTGAGAAGTTTCCTTTCTAAAACTCGAAATATTTTTATTTGGGTCGGAAGTATACAAGACCATACGGGAAAAGCATGCAATTATTCCAGATCGGATAACTGCTTTTAGCAGAGCAGCTTAACCTTGGTGTCAACTTTGTTACTGACCTTCAAAATGTTGTTCAGTTTCTTAGACCGGCCGATGGCCCTTTGGAGCATGTGGGTCACATGTTTGATGAAATTCATTTTTGGGGTGATGACATGAACTCAAGATAATAGCTGTGGAAGTAGAAACTCGACTTTTTTCTCAAATTCAACTTCATTGGAAAAGATACTTATAGCAATCGAAGTGATATTGTTTGGTGAGAAACTTCTGGCTATTCTGCAAGGTCTTCTTGAGGTTGGCATGGATTTTCATCCAGTAAAACTCGAGGTTATTTGTCGCCAATTTTTTTTTGCTGTATCTGGACGAGAAGCGTCCTCAAGACAAAAATTTCCTTCACGAAATTTTGCAAACCACTTTTTTTTACTATTTAATGACTCAGCATTGTCACACAAAGTCGAATTAATCAATTCCATAGCTTGAGCCGCATTTTTTTTTATTTGAAAACAGAATAGATGGGGTACATGTTGCTTATCGACATCCATCTCCTATACAAATGACGTACGCAAAATCACAGCTTTTCAATGATTAATACTTAGTCATAAAAGCAGCAATAACTAAGCTAGGTATATCTAAAATGGTGAGCGAATTAGATGCATTCAAGTATGTTTTCATTGCAACCAATTTCAGAGCCGGGTTTCTACTTGCACAGGAGGTTTTCGGGTTAATTATGTTATGACGGTTGGTGTAAGGGGGGAGCATTAGAGGATTTTTCCCACCCTAATCCACGGAGAGCGAAATGTAAGAAGCGACGTTGAATACTCTCGATTCTGCGAATGTGATTGGGTCATTATACCTAACTAGTATATTCGAGCAGTGGGTGGACAAATGAAACGTAGAGGGACCGGGTGACATAGAGTTTGAAGAATTCTTTTGACCACGGTTTTACAAACACATACGTTGAGAGTTAAGAATGATCTCATCAATTTGTGAAAATTAATTAAGTTCCTTATCGTATAAAATTCCAAAGTCGTGGATCGATTGGACGAAGGCGAGGGTTTGGTTATGGAGAGTGTAGGAACGGTGAGGGGGAGATGCACGTTTTCATGAAAAGATTATAGCCTGATATTTAGCTATAGTAGGGTATATGAAGTTTTTGTGACATAAAATCGAGAAGTTGCTGAGATCTGCTCAAGTAATACAGAAATAAGTAGAGACGTGATGGTCTTATAGAATTTTGTATCGTCAGCATGGAGAGGCACAAGTTCCGATAGGAATGGTTCCATTTCCCGTGAGCGTGCTGGTGGTGTCTAAGTGGAGCTTTGGAGGAGTGTATCTAAAATGTTTTCGAAGAAGCCAATACACTCTATCACTTGATTTGGACAATCGATGGCCTTGAGTAGTGTCCTAAAGTGTGCCTGGTTATTGTTAACCTCTTCAATTTGAGGCGACCTGGCTTAGAACTCGTTTGAAATTGTTTTTTTATTTGAGTTGAAGCAGACCTCTGCATTTACTTCCTCCGTAGATTTTACCAAATCTTCGATCCTAGTGAGATTGTGCATGCACCGTCCTATGATGCAACTTGATATTAGCAGACTGACTTGACGTTGCCGTCTCAACGGTTAACTTGGTACGGAGGTTGTAACTTACGTTTGATTTTGCGAACCTAGTTTTAACTGACGGCTCTTGCTGTTGTGCAGCTAGTAGCAATTACTGAGTGGTGGGTAGAGTCCCAAAGCCCAGCCGCCCGGTGAAATACCACACCATTAAGCTAGAGGCTTATGGTTGGAAGAAATCCTTGAGCTTCTTTCGAAGTTTGGTTGATGGACCCGATCGAAAAAAACTAGCATCGCAAGGCGCTGACTCAGTGCTATAGGTTCGCCTTTCCTGGGAGAAGTAAAATAAGAAGAAAGAAAGTTAATTGAAACCCCCCTTGAGGCACTTGATCGCTACAAGCACATGTGACAAGCATATGTGCTTACACTCCTCGCAATAAAATAAAAAAGATCCGCAAGTATTCTTTGGGGAAAACACACGCCCGTCTGCCGACGTCAATGCATGAGGGATGAAAAGACTTACAGCATAAACCACCGTATGTGGTAAGGTTTCCTCCACACTCGTTAATAGCCATACTCGGTTTTCCGGAAGCTACCATTGTTCAGTTGGAAACGTCACTTTAATACGGTATTAATAATATAAATAGTAGCACAAGCGAACATGGTTGTTGTACAAAGTTTTCAAGTTTCAATGACCTAAACAAAAGTTGGGGGGGGGGGGGGGGGGGGGGTGAACTCGCCACTCCAATCTCTACGGATGCTTTTTTGCTTTTGCCATTAGTGATAGTACCTTAAAATCGATTTTGCCCATATGTCCCAATCCGATTAAGAAGGATTGAAATTAGTTATTTCCTGAGATTCACCTATTCCCGGAATAGTTGGTCTATGCTTGGATGTATCCCAAAGAAAATCGATAACCGCATCATCCTTCATTTCAAAAGCTTTTTTTCTCCCCGTTTTACTCCTTGCACTGTCTTTTGACGTTGAAGGGCAAAGCAAACGCCTTTCGTGGGTGCGACGTATAAAAAAAGTAATAATAAAACTGTGGATTTCATAAAATCCTATTCAGGTACGCATATTATACTAAACAATTTTAATATGCTTAAAGGCGTTTTTTGATTTTAAGGATGTCAATTATGTCCGAAGTCGTCCCTAAGTCAGCAAGCTAAAACGAAACAAACAAAAAACGGCGTGTTTCGGCGAAGGTTTTTCAACCCCAAGTCACATTGCCAACGCTGCAGTAGGTGCGAATTAATTAAAAGCTTTTCAAATGAATAGGATCCCGTGCAAGATTGCGTTATTTATTACTTTCGTGTCCGACAGCAGCTCTAATATCCTTTGGCACTTTCAAAGGTTATTCACATCTTCTTCAAATAGCTTCGCCACAGTCTGGAGTCCCACGATATTACTTACGTGGATTTATTGGATGCATTAAAGTGGCCCTTCGAAGAAGGTAAATGATTTATGTAAACCTTTCCAGGACTCAGTGATTTATTTGTATACGGAAAAACCCATCGGTTGCTTCAATTTTTAATTGAAGGTTACCAACGTTCCCGTTCCGTTAGCATCAGCAATTGTTTTTGGATCTGCTCCCGGGAGCTGTTAAACAAGTGAAAGGATATCTGATTCCTAATGCCTCATCGTTTTCTGTGTTCAGCCAGTTTGAAGGATAATTCGGTTAAAAGTGTGTGTGTATATATGCTTGATACATCATATATTAAGGTTTAAGCTCAAGCTCAATGTTGTGACAATGAGAAGGAGCAAATTGGCAGCGCCATTGTGGTGCCATCAAGTCATGTGTAACGAATGGGCCAGAGATAAGAAAGTATTGAAAAACAATTTTATCGCAACGACTGACGATTTTCCTATCATTGTGATGATGGTGATCGAAGGAGAAGATTACAAACGACGCTGTTTAACGTCGAGGATACCAGGCAGTCGTCTAAATATTTCTGAAGATTCCTTAACCCCTGTGGGTGTACTCCTCCCCTTCGTTACATTATGAGACTTTGATTGATGAGAATCAAGAGTCGGAAAGAAAGCAAGTTGAATATATGGATTCCGAACTTCTGTTGCCATTGGGAAGGATATATTTAGCACTATCAAGGATGAAGCCGTCCAGAAATTGAATTGGGAATTGTGATATATCACAGACTATGCTAAAGGTTATTAATAACAAATTGGTGTGTTAATGTCATGTTGTTCTGAATTTATATTCGAGGTGGCGTCCGGATGATGTCACACAATAAACATTTACGGGCTGGAACAACTTACATTAGGGAAATCGTCTGTTATATATACAATATTTGACTATAGTTGTGGTGGAGCTGCGTTTGACTTGGGTATGTGCTTGGGAATTTAAATTTGCTTTTAGAAGAGAAGTAGAAATATGCCATGCAGAGACTAGGATACTTGCCGTATATTCAAAAGAATTTGGTTTATCATACTTGATAAAGTATGACATTTTGTAGTTTCTTTTTGTATTAAAATTGGTTGTATATATGAGGAAAAAAAGAGGCCAGTAAAAAGTTGGATGGATGGATAGTTGCCAAAAAAAAAAAAAAAAAAAAAAAAAATTAGCAATTCCAAAACAAAAAAGCTACTATAATATTAGTTCGAAGATATTCTCTGCTATAGACTGAAACTCATCGATTGGTCGTATTACATCATGCCCTGTGAGTAGGGCGTTAGAATATACTCACAGGTAGGCTGGCTTGTTGTAAGAGTCGACTAAAGGCCGAGTGGCACGTCGATGCTGGTCTTTTGGAGCCACCTGTGATCGTGCCGATATGGTCTTCGATGTAGATTGTGATGTTCCGTCCGCGTACTATTCATCGCATTCTACGTGGACTGAACTATAGGAAGGCGACCGGCCCGGACGGAATCCCAGTAATAGTCTCTAAGAATTTTGCCCCAGAACTGTCCCCGGTTCTTGGCAGACTTATAAACGAAGGACCTTTTTTGGTTGCTGGAAAATCGGTTGAGTTCAGCCAATCCCAAAGAGGGGAAAAAAGTGGCTCCCACAAAATTACCGTCCCATAGCATTGCTGTTGTAAATAATCTTTTTTTTCACCACCCACTTTGCACACTACAACTCTTGTCTTCACTTATTAATGTAAATTCTATTTACTTTGTCTTACAATTAGATTAATTCAATGTTCTACAATTCAAATTGATTTCTCCACTTATTCAACTACACGAAGGAAATTAACAAGAGACTGCATTCCGGCAACGCGAGTTGGCACGCAGTCAGTAAACTGCTGAAATCCAGACTGCTATCACGTAACATAAAGCTCCGTGTCTATAGAACCATAATCATGCCGATTGTTCTATATGGATGCGAAACATGGGCTCTCACAAAACGGGAAGAAAACAAATTCCGCGTATTCGAGAATAAAGTTTTGAGGGGCATCTTTGGAGGTAAATATGACGAGGAGGCAGGACAATGGAGGAGACTCCATAACCACGAATTGGAAGAGCAATATCGCAAATCTACAATAGTGAGAGTAATCAAGTCGCGAAGATTAAGATGGGCCGGACACGTGGCGCGAATGGGGAACGATAGGACCGTGCATAGAATTCTTGACGGTAGACCAACGGGAAAGAGACCGGTAGGACAGCCGCGACGGAGATGGGAGTACAATGTTAGGTTTGACCTTGAGGAGATCGGATCGAATGGTCAAGCGTGGAAGGAGAGTGCCCAGGACAGGGAACGATGGCGAAACCGAGTCGGTGAGGTCATGAACTTCCGGGTTCCTACAGGCCAATAAATAATAATAATAATAATAATAAATTCAACTACACGAATTTCTCTTATAGTGAGTCACTGTTTTAAGTTGATTTCATTCTGTTATCAACATTTAAACCACCGATTAATGTAATGCTCTTTCTTTTTGTAATTTTATTTTTTATGTGAACGAAGATAATTTCTACTGCGGACCACTATCTCCAACGACCGCTTCCGTCAAATCTCGAAAACCAACTTCTTCGCTGTCTCGGCGAATCGTCTAGAACCAACCCTCGAATGAAGACCCATTTTTTTCCATCCTGCAGATCGAGGGACATATCCTTTTTTCTGATTGGCCCTTTTTGCCAGCCGCCATTTCCTTGCTTTATCTTTCTCGGCTTGGGATCAAAGGAGGAAACACAAAGGAAAAATCAGCAGAGGATCGTGCTACTGCACATTTATGATCGTCTATGTTGTTAGGTGCTAAAATGAACGTGCAATTCGATTTATGGCGCAAGTTATTTGTTCTAGGCGAATGGGCAAGGATGTGTTCTGTGGCAAATCGTGAGGGATCACAAAGGAAAAATCAACAGAGGGTCGTGCTAATGCACATTTATGATCCTCTAGGTTGTTGGGCGCTAAGACGAACGTGCGATTCGTTTTATGCCGCAAGTTGTTTTTTCTAGGCGAATGGGCAAGGATGTTCCTTGTGGGAAATGGTTTGGGTAAACAAACCTTTGAAGGATCATAAAATCTCAGACGTGCAATTTATGATTCTCAACAACTTTACTTGAAAGTTGGTCACCTGTTCCACAGATTTGGATCCAGGGGATTCTGCGTGTTGAACATATGGCTCGTTTTTTCACGTCTTGGGCTCAAGTTAAATTCAATATGGGCAAATTGAACGTGTAGTTCAATTTATTTGATATTGAGTTTATATCGGGATATTTACTGTATGCGCGATTAATGATGGAGCTTAACTCCAAAGAGGTAGGTACTCGTATTCAGGGGTGGAGGATTTTGTGCGTAACACTGTCTATGTTACCTAAGGTAATGAAAAAGGTCATCAATGCTGAATTAATGAAGTATTTGGAGTGCAACGGACATCTGAATTATCGCCAATACGGATTCCGTGACAGGCGGTCCACGGGAGACGTTTTGAACCTTATAACCCATATATGGACATCTGCAATTGAGAGGCAAGGTGAGTCAAGGACGTATTGGATATCTCCAAGGCTTTTGACCGCGTCTGGCACGCGACATTGTTGAGCAAACTTCGTTCATATGGACTTTCCCAACAGCTTTGCGATTGGACGAGGAGCTTCCTTGAAAATCGATCAATCCGGATATGTATCCTGTTAATTCCGTCCGGTGCCACAGGGTTCTATTTTGGCTCCAACCTTGATTTTGCTTCACAAAAATGATTTACCAGAGTCGACGGATAACAGGGTGTTCAGTTTTGCGGATTATCGTAAGCTTGTTATCTCCTTTCCGACTGATCGGCCGATTAGTGCATTAATGTCCCACCAGCTGAGATGTAGGCACATCGACTCTCTGAATCCGGATCTGGACAAAGTGCTGCAGTGGGGAAAGGCCACTCTCGTCGACTTCAATGCAACGAAAACACAATATAAAACATTCACAAAGAAAAGTGGATCATCGGTTCCACAGCTGATAATGAATGGCCAGGCCCTCAAATCTTTGGAAAGCCTCAAATTGCTCGTCGCCACGGTCTGTGGGAATGTAAAACACGTGTCGAACATCGCCAGATCCGGCTCAGGAAAACAGAGCTATCTTTTTAGAGCCAGAAATATTTTGCTCCAGTCCAACTTCTTCTCCATTATAAATTCCAATATAGACCCGCGATCGAATATTGCTCTTGTAGTATAAAACTTTTACCACACACACTTGACACACCGTTGCTTTAAATAAAACACGGTTTAAAATTAATGTTAACCAAAATGTATGTCACCTTTCGCTTAACTTGTCTAGACTAATGTTCTAAATGCACTTTACATTATTACTTAAAGTTAGAGGCACTTTATTTATTTCTAACTGTCTCAACTAGATGCACTTTTATTTTTTCTCACCGATTCTCAACGGACCGTTCCCGTCAAAACTCCAAAACTAACTCCCATATCTCACAGTTTCGGTCGAGATTTGAAAACCAACTCAACTCTGGCCGTCTCGGTTTTTTTCTTTTGGATCGAAATCTGGTTTCCTTCGGCAGATAAAAGGATATCTCATTTTTCCCGCCTGACCCTTTTTTCGGTAAAGAAAAATCAACAGTGCTTTTTTTGCGCCTGTTGTTTTCTTTAACCGAATGGGCAAGGATTTTTTGCGTGGGAAACTGATTGAAAGAAAGATCAATAGCGCCCAGGCGAACGTGCATTTTGTTTTATTGCCTGTTGTTTGTTTTAACTTAGTTTGGTTAAAACGGAAACTGGCGCTGGTTGTTTTAATGGTTTTAGGTCACCAATTTTCTAAGGGATCATAAAATTGCTGGCGCGCATTTTTATGATTCTCAGCGATTTCGTTTGAAAGACGGCATCTGGCCTGCACATTTGGCTCTTAGGGGGTTTTTGTGGTGAATCTTTGGTTCGATGATTATGTCATATAACAAGCCTCAGGACTTGCTAAATAAGGCCAAGACCGGTTCCCGGTTGTAGTGCCGATGATGATGATTTGGTATATGGGGTAATGTTTTTGGTTTAGGTAATATCACATCCTTTAAGTGGATGTTTTTCGCGTGTATCGCCGTTGGTGGTGGAGACTGGATCCAAAGGAGTAAGTTTTAGGGGATGGGTGGTTGTGGCCGCAACACTCTCATGTTGCGAGTTCTGTTCCTAAATATACCCTCGACCAACTTGAGAGCATACAGAGACGATCGATCCGCCTAATTGCGGCCTTGGCGCTGGCATCGGGACTACAGTCGCTATATCATCAAAGGCACGTGGCTGATATCTGTCTGTTTTACAGATTTTATCAAGGGAGATGCGTGGTATTGTTCCACGAGACAATCCGATGGGTCGCCCCAGTTCGCGGTTTATTTCCCAACGGCGCGAACATCCCTGTATCAGAACTCGTTCCGGAACAGAGCGGGGAAGCTGTGGAATTTTCTTCCTGCGCAACTGGTACCGGAGCGTTACAACGTTCAACTGTTCAAAAAGAACTGCAACAGTTATTTGGTGGCATTTCGAGACGCCAAGCCGGCACTTCCTACGTCTGTAGTGCTCCGCAGCCCTACCGTCTTCCCAAAATCCTTAACTCAATCCTAACATATCCATTTAACCATAAAATCCCATAATATACATTTATACACTTAATATAGTAAATATATCCTTTAATAATCCTTTTTCTTCAAACTCATTTGCATATCCATTCAATTTCCATAGTTCATACATTTACAAATGATCAATTCAATTTCCATAGTTTATACATTTGCATACTAATCAATTCAATTTCCATTACATTAGAAATACAATACTTCATACATTAGACACAACCTAACCCCAACGTTCTCAACCTGGATATCTTGGGATACATCAGGAGCCTGGAGACACTACTACCAACCTTAAAACACAGTTCCGAATTGGAAAAAAAAGGTCAGATCTTAAATTTAATAACTTCCCACATCCTTTCCCTTAACGTATAACTTAACCCTTATCTCCCTCAACTCAGAGTCCATTTATTCCCACACCCGTAGACAACACCTCCGACTGTTTGTTGAAAAGTTCTCCCCAGATATTCTTCTGCTTTCAGAAACTTGGCTGAAATCCACTTCTCGAGTCTACATACCTAATTACACATTTGTGTCCAACCCACGAACATCTGGCCCTCATGGAGGTACGGGAATCCTAATACATAAAAAATTCCAATTTGCTGAGATTAGATTTGCTAATATAACTAGTGTCGAATACACGGCTGTTAAACTTTTCTGCCGAAATAATAAAGTACTGGTCTTTTCCTCCATATACATTCACCCTTCTCGTGAACCAAACTTCCCTAGTGCAGACATCTCACAAATAATCCAACAGTCTCTGCCAGCACCTTTCATAATAGGAGGAGACTGGAACGCACGACATACTGCATTTAATGACATCAAATGCAACAAATACGGCTGCCAAGTCCTTGATCTCCTCCGACTTCATCCATATGTCTACGCAGACTGCCCGTTGCAACCTACTCGAATTTGCAGCTCAACCAAATCAACAATCGATTTCTTCCTAAAGTCTACAGATAGCTATTCATCTAATCCTCCCACAGTGTCATTCACATTCCCTTCGGATCATGGCTCTGTCCACACCTCGGTTCAAATCCCCTCGCTTGAACCAATCTACACTCTGAATCCTATTCCAAATTTCACCAAAACAAACTGGAAAAAAGTCAATAAGGATATTGCTGCTAGCTTTTCAAAATTTTCTTTACCGGAATCTTCTAACCTGCCCCCTACACAAATTGACCAAGCAGCGGCCCAAATAGAGCAAATACTGGGAAATGCTCTCTTCAGCCATACTCCCATTATCGTTCCTCATAATCACTTAGGAAAACCCCTACCCAACCTACTCACAAAATTATTACGTATAAAAAAACAACTCCCACGAAAATTGCACACTAGCTACTCACCTTTTATTAAACAACAGATCCACCTATTGACCTCCCTGATAAATGGACAACTAAAAGTTTTCACTAATCAGACCTACACATCCACCTTAAACAGTATCAAACCAAATCGCGATCTATTTAAAAACATAAACAGACTAACGGGTCGCAAACTCAAATCTCGAAGAGATTATCTTATTCACCCAACTAATAATAACATCGTCCAGTCGGACACTGATATAGCAAACTGTCTCGCTGAACATTTCTGCAAAGTCCATAAGCAAAACGATACCCTCCCAGTAACAAATTTCCACAATACCGTGAACAATTACATTCCACGCTCACTGGAGCCATCCCTCACACCATTTATTACTGAATTCACAGAAACCAATAAAGCATCACACCCCGTAGGAATCGACACATTCCTAAGCCTTGAAGAACTATCCGAAGTCATTACTTCACGTAACAATAAAAAATCGACTGGCCTAGATGGAATCCCTAACCTCCTATTCAAAAGACTCCACCCAGGCAACTTGCTCCCGATTCTCATTCTTTTCAACCACATAATAAACGCTTCACATTTCCCTAAAAGTTGGAAAACAGCGGTGATCGTCCCTATTAGCAAATCTGGGCCCTCCAAGTACCCGGATAACTTCCGTCCGATATCGCAGCTAAACTCGCTTAGCAAGATTCTTGAATGTAAAATCTACAAAAATCTTCTCGCATTTGCCAGGGATAACTCCCTCATTCAGAACTCTCAATTTGACTTTCGCTCACAACACTCCACTTGTCATGCTCTCTTAAAACTGACATATGATGTGACGACCCACCTCCAAAACCAATCCCCAACGGTATGTGTCTCCCTAGACATAGCTAAAGCATTCGACTGTGTCTGGATCGCAGGACTGTTATACAAACTTCATTCAATGTATGGATTAAACATCCACTCCACAAAACTTCTCGCTTCTTACCTCTCTGATAGAAAGTTCATGGTGAAAATAAACTCAACTCTCTCGACACCTTATAGCATAACCGCAGGAGTTCCTCAAGGATCCATCCTCGGCCCACTACTCTACCTTCTTTATACATCAGACGCACCGCAGCCACTGTTACCCAATACAACAATGCTCAACTATGCCGACGACACCTTAATTTATTCAAGCAACAAGCTTGTCAAGGAGGCAAGAAACTGTATTAACAGATATCTCCCAATCCTGTCAGCCTACTTTACCAAGTGGAGAATTCAACTAAATCCAACCAAAACTCAGCTCATAGTTTTTAAAGGCAGAAACGCTAGTACAAACAACACTATTCGCTGCCATAATAAAATCAGAATTAAAATAAATAACAATATAATTAAACCCTCCAAAACCTTAAAGTATCTAGGTATAACCTTTACCAACAATGTGTCATTCTCCGCCCACATTAAAAATACGATTCGTAAAGCCACAACCCAACTGAACCTCTGCAGAAAAGCCATGTACAAACCGAATGGTCTCTCTCCCAAAGTCAAATCACTTATCTACAAACAAATAATCAGACCCACTCTCACATATGCATGCCCGATATGGTACCATATTACACCCGCCCAAATGGATAAGCTACGCATTTTCGAAAGGAAATGCTTCAGACTTATCACTGGCCTCAACCGACATCCCAACTCCCACAAAAATTACAACACTAGTTCGCTCTACTATGCCGCTAATATTGAACGTATAGATCAACGCTTCCTCGAGCTGTCCATCAAATTTATCGAAAATCTTCCCAATAATCCCAATCCGATAATAAATGCGCTCACATCGACTCCGCCAGACAACCGAACTGCCTACCCGAACTGTCTCCACACCAGAACCCTCTTCACCTCTGGCAGGTTGGTCAACAACTCCAATGAGATTGTATACCACAATACTGAACTCTCACCTCACCAGTTTAAATATTGTAATATACAACCCTTCTCTAATATCTTGCGTTTCAACGACCAATCGGAAAGTGTTCCCCCAACCCATATCCCCGACTCATAGTACCCACCCTAACCCAAATTCCACCCATCAACTACTATACCTCCCGCCCCACCCTATTCTAACTTATTGTAATAATAATAGATTTAATAATTAGATAAGCTAGGCTAAGCTAAGTTAAGTTAAGTTAAGCAAATTAGTTATAGGTTAAGTAAATAATTATATCCTGGTTTTCTGACCTTTTCCAGGAAGCCCCACCTACTCCTATCTTGTCCACCCATGAAATATATAACTTTATAATAATGTTTGAAAAATGTACTAGCAAGTATGTGTAAACGATTAAAGCTAAGATAATTATAAGTTATCTGTATTACTTATTGTAACAAATCATTTATGGTCAATAAATACAGAAATGTAAAAAAAAAAATATCATACATTAGAAATACATTCATCATCCCCCTAATTCTCAAATTTGCATAACATAACATAACACACACATACCAAGTTTCCAGCCACACATTTCATAACAACTGTCAATACAATGTCCGTTATCCTAAGCAGCTGCATGTTTTGCAATAGTTTTTCAGTTAACAAGAATCACCACCATTAGGTAACTAGGGGCAACAGATGAATTTCGTTCATACAGGATGAAATAGAAAATGTAGTCAGTTATAGTTAGACTTCCGACAAGGAAGCAATTAAATTAAAAAAATACAAAAAGAAATAAAATAAACACAGACGTGTGCGGACGTCTTGTGTTCGAAGGCAAAAAGTTTTTTTTTTTAAATTTAGTTGAAAAAAATAAATTCCACGCTCTTCCCTCGGTCGCGTCGAGGAAGCACGGCGCTGGATTTTTACACATCCATCGTCGTCTTTCGGGTTCGGTCGATTGGGCAACCTTTGTCTCTGCTATGACGTACCAACTTCCAATTGACCCACACAGATCATTTTAGCAATATTAAATTTCTTCTTTTTATCTGCGGTCCACTCTTGTTTTATTTTTACTTTAAAAACTGTCCTCATAGATTACCTTTCTTCCTCGTAATTAAGTTGAAGTTTTTTTCTCTCCTTTTCAAATCAGGTTATGTATAGTAAGGACATCACTTTTATTATAATATCTTTATAATTTAATACAACAAGCTCACAAGCCTAGTTGTACTAGGGAAATTAATAAACTTTATTGTTTTCGTGTATGGGTAATGTCATTAGGTAGCTGCTTACTTGAATTTGGTGAATACATTTCAGGTCTCCAAACATTTTCTCCCACTACTATCTCTAAAGCTTTAAGAGTACCATCAAGAATCACAATGTCCTTAATAGGGGTAGTTGGGTTCACTTTTCAATATGTTGACATATTATAGTGCGGGTGTTCTTGTGCTAAAAAGGGTTTTCATTGTACTAAAATTCCATTGTAAGTATATACTACATAACAAATTTGTGGCTATTCCAACAGATTTCGCACACGTAATCGTAGGGAAAGAACACATCACAGAAAGAGAAACGAAACAATAATCAACGCCGTATACCAGAGCATTAACCTAGCAATTATGTATTCTTTTGTACACGCGGCCGTGGTCTGACGCATCGGTGCTTTGCTTTCAACCCTTTCTCGAGTGGATTCAAATCACGTTCTTCGCTACCATCCAAGCCGCTATAGACTTTATTTCCCTAAGCTACTTATAGCAGCAAATTTCTCCACTCAAATTTTTTTACCTCTTTGTCAAAAATGCCATGTACGTGAAATTCTTTAATATTTATGAATGTCGGTCTTATTGGGGTAAACACCTGGTTATGATATCTAGCATGGAGCTGGTATGAAGCAGTACAATGTTTTGGTATAATTACATCATAAAAAAATGTTTTTGTATATTGTCATATCGAAAAGGAAAGAAACCTCAGTATATTGGAGGATTTCATTGTATGGGTCGCTGCAAACGTTACGGGTTCGGGACAAAAGGCAAAGATTGTATCTACCTCTTTTGAAAGGAAACACATTTTCCTGTTTCTTTCATTCTTCCCTTTCTGCGAAGATTAAAGCACTTGAAATGGTAAAACTCTAGGCTTTGGGTGTCCTGCCATTGTGAGTTTGTTAGTGTCGAAAAGCACACTCTCATTCTCCAATATCAGAGTCTAATCACAGAACATAAATCAAGTACCTTTGACAATGGCTTCCGTAGGGAGAAGGACTTCTTTGTTTTCTTGCGATTTGCTGACGACTGCTTTTTCTGCATTTGTATAGTTAATTGACCACTGACTTGACACATTTCTGTTCCTGGTTTTGAAGTAATTTAATGGGGAAGAGAGTGACTGGATAAAGAAGGAAATAAAAGCCAAAATATATGGGAGCCGTCTTGAATAGAAAAGAAATAAATGACGAAGGTAGAACATTACACAATAAGGAAAGTGAGAAAACATTTGGAGTGTTTCCTTCCCCCTTCCTCAAAGATTTATTATATTTGCCAGAAGGTCAAATGAGTTGTTTGTCTACGTATGTCGGGGTTTTTGAAGAGTAAGTCAATAGTTAAATCACTGCAAATAAAGCGAGTGAAAAGAAATACGTGGTCTCACCAACAGCTGGTAGAAGAATTTACGAGAGTTATTATGAAAAAAAAAAGAAACTCGCATCCTGTGGTTTACTTTTAACCATAACTTTGTTTATTTTGTGGGTTGTATTGTAATTTTTTGAGTTTATTTGGCATTCTTTCAATTTTTCGAACTACACGTTTATTTTTGAATGCCTTCAACAGTCATACAATTCAAAGCGATTTAACTCTATGTTGCAGGTTAAAGTCAAGTACTTTATCTCATTTCTTTCCTCAAGTTGTTTTTCTTTTTTGTCCTTTGGAAAATATACCATCAACGGGAATAATGCTTGTAGAAATGTAATGTGGAAAGATAGTAGAATTCAACTACTTAACAGATTTATTGATATGACTATGATGTGAATAAATGAAGAGTGATATATTCACCGCTCCCTACATCTTTGACGAAAGTTGTTGCGCGTCACTCAATCATACTGAAGGACTCTCCTTAATTTCCTGGTGTTCCTCAACAACTCCTTCTCTGTCGCCTTTTCAGATGTTCACACTAGTGCACTTGACGGATACAAGCACTATCACAACGAGAAGTTTTAACACCCAAATTAAAGATAATTTAGTTATGATTTACGATTTAGTAGATTAACCTAAATAGTAAGAACATTTAAAATTATTTGCTGGTTACACCATTTTTGCTTTAGTTTCGACTTAACTACTCCTGTCTGATGCACACGCATTTATTATTTTGTGTTATTGTGATTGCGTTAAGTCCGACTCTCTAAACGCGAACACCAAAATCAGTGATCGATTAAAATCTTTGATGTGGCCCTTACCATTTTTTTTGTTAGCTATCAACGTGAGCATGGAATCGAAAACTGGTATTCTTTATAAATTTGCAGGTCCTATAACGAAAAATCCTTTTTGGGGTCTTTTATTACCCAGCAGAAGCAACATAATACCCACTAGCTTGTTTATTTTAGTATAGGTCATTAATGTTGTAAATAACTGAACATCAGTTGGAATAAGCCCTGTAAGTAGGGCGTTAGAATATCCTCACAGCTAGGCCGGCTTGTCGCGGGAGGCGACTAATGCTCGAATGCTAGGTAGGGCCTCAACGTCCTGCCGCCCGGTGAAATACCACCCCATCAAGCTTATGCTCCGTGAAATGGTCGGGAGATATCTCCGGCCATCTTTCGGAGCTTGGCTGATGAACGGGTTCAAGAAAAGGTTGGTTGAGGTGGTAGTCGGTCCCATGGTGAGATACCACCCCGTCATGTTGTATATACCGCGATATCGTCGAGAGAAATCTTCGGAGACAAGTCATGATAGTACCTTCTGAGATAAAAAATCCCGGGGGGGGGGGGGGGGGTACTATGGCAGGGGGAACATCATGCAGATATCATGATTAACAACAGAAATTTAAGAGGTTCGTTATCGCATAACCGGGCTCGCTCTCGAGGCTCTGCCCACGCCCGACTGATGGCAGTTTGTAACATCAGGGGCATCGGTTTCACCAATACTAATGTAAACGCCGTCCACCAATATTTGCAAACAACGAAACCTGACATTCTTACTCTAACTGAGACCCAAGTCGATTCATAAACTGATTCGACATATCTTTGTTGCCCAGGATATGACTTACATTCGAGATTCAGTTTTAATGGCGGAGTCTGCGTCTTCGTACTTCACATACAGTCGACTGGATACAGATCAACCACCCAGCTTCTGAAATTGTTGTCCTTGGCGAGTTTAATGTACAAAATTCCGGCTGGTTGGTACATTCTAACAAAATCGACGAGGGTGGGAGGCTGGCGGTGATGTTTGCTGTTAGCGGGGCTCTATGCCAGGGGAAATCATGCTAATATTATGATAAACAACCGAACTTTAATCGCATAATCGATCCCGTTCTCGAGTGATAACGGCATTTTGTAAGCGTGATATCCTTGCCCTAACTGAGACCCAGGTCGATTCGTCAGCTGATTCAACATATCTTCGTTGCTCAGCATACAACTTACATTTGAGATTCTGTTTCAAGGCCAGAGTCTGGGTCTTCGTACGGTCCGTTTTGGATTGTGAGAGGATGGAGACGTCGCAACACAATAACATGGATATCATGTGGTTGAGGGTGGTGCTGAGGAATTCCGTTAAATTTCTTTGTTGCCTTTACCGCTCCCCGAATGACGATCGACAGGCGACATTTTTCGAACATCTTTCAGGTACCGTCGAATGGAGACAGATCAACCACCCGACTTGTGAAATTGTTATCTTTGTCGATTTTAATGTACACTATTCCGGCAATTTGACTCAACTCGTGGAGGAATTTACACGAGTACCGGATACCCGAGGTGATTTGCGAACACAGTGAATCTCTTTATGACATCCGAGCCGAGCATTTATACCATGGACGCTGCTGCGCCACTGGAAAACTCAGATCACTGCTTGGTATCTGTCGTGCAACCACTTGCATTTCAATCGAATAACCGAACTAATCAGCTTCGCCATATCTGGACGTATGGGGCTGCCGACTGGGACGATTTACGAGATTTCTTCGCATCCTTTCCGTGGTCGGACGTGTGCATTGGAAACTCCGATGTTAAATCATGCGAGGAGTGGATCACGGAGGTTATTCTTCTAGGGATGGGGATCTACGTTCGATATTCCATTGAACGAAGGTCATTTGATAAACCGTGGTTTGATAAATAATGCGATCAGGTTACAGTGGCAAAAATAGACCTCTTAAACAATGCCGCTCCAATCCCACCGAGGTTACAAGAACGTATTTTGTTAGAATCAGAAACGTATGTAACCAGGCGATTGATACCGCGAACAAGGCCTGCAACGACAAAGTGAATAATAAACTCCTTGAGTGTCCAACTGGTTCGCGTCCCTTCTGATCAATGTCAAAGGCTGTCAGCAGTAACTTCGTTAGCCACAAATTCAGAGGATAAAGCTAATGTAATGGCGAACTTATTTTCTGCGATTTCAGACCTCGACGCCTGTCATTTGGAGCCGCCTGTGATCGCCCCGATATGGTCTTCGATACGGGACGTGGGGTTCTGCCCGCGTAATATTCAACGCATTCTACGTGCACTGGACTGTTGTAAGGTAACCGGCCCGGACGGAATACCAGCAATAGTTCTTAAGAACTGTGCTCCAGAACTATCGCCGGTTCTTGGCAGACTCTTTCAATTGTCTTATGAATGATAAACCTTTTCTGCCTGCTCGAAAATCGATCGAGCTTAGCCAATCCCACAGAGAGAAAAAAGGTGTCTCCCACAAAATTACCGTCCGATGGCATTCCTGTCTATGTTGTCTAAGGTAATGGAGAAGGTCATCAATGCCGAGTTAATTAAATATTTGAAGTGCAACGGACTTCTGAATGATCGCCAATACGGATTCCGTGGCAGGCGGTCCACGGGAGACATTTTGACCCTTATAACCGATATATGGACATCTGCGATTGAGGAGCATGCTGAGTCAAAAGCGGTCACATTGGATATCTCGAAGAACGCGCCTGGCACGGGGCATTGCTGAGCAAATTTCATTAATACGGACTTGCCCAGCAGGTTTGCGACTAGACGAAGAGCTTCCTTGAAAAGCGATCGATTCGGGTTGTTGTGAACGGCGTGTGTTCGGCTCCAACCTTCTTTTAGCTTCGATTGCTCGGCGTCGCGGTCTGGGGGAATGTATCTTGAAATAAACTCGTGTTGAACATCGCCAGGTCCGGCGCAGGAAAACTGAACTATCTTTTTAGAGCGAAGAAATATTTTACTCCGGCTCAACTCCATCTCCTGTATAAATCCTGATCGGGGATACGGCGCTGACATGGGGACTACAGTGGCTATCACATCGAAGGCGTGTAGTCGACCACTTTCTGTTTTACAGATATTATCACGGGTTCTGTTCTTCGGAGATTCGTGGTATTTTTCCGACAATCCGACGAATCGTACCGCTTTGTGGTTTATCTCCCAAAGGCCCGGACATCCCTGTATCAGAACTCGTTCCGGTACAGAGCAGGGAGCATGTGGAATTCCCTCTCTGCGCAAGTGTTCCCGAAGCGTTACAACCCGCAACTGTTCAAAAAGAACTGCAACAGTTATTTGATGGCATCTCGGGGGGCCCTGTCGACGCTATAGGTTCGCCTCTCCGGAGAAACGATATTAAAAAAAAAAAATTCAAGTTTTCTTCACAAGATTTGATTGCCCTTGGTTTTCAAATAGGCATTTTTTTAATTATTATTAAAATTTATCTAACGCTGCCATCAAACCCAATAGAAATGTGTGGTTCGAGTCGCCGGGTGCAGAGAAGACATTAAGTTTAAGGAGTTGAGCTTTCGATTGTATACACAATAGTGAGGAAAACCGGAAGAATTCAAGAGAGCTAGAAATGACTGAAATGCGCATATTCAACGCTCAAAATTCTTGAATGACCAGAGAGTGAGACTACGAATACTACACTTTCCCAATTCTAGTCATTCGTGAAAAACATCCAAACTCGGTCTGCTCATCCATTCCTTCATTTATAGTCGATGACAGGCCAGTGTAATAGAGAAGGCGAAGCTACTTCCTGCACAGTTTGCACCCATCTCAACGCTGCCTGTGGCGTAGAAGCCCAGCAAAAGCAAGAAATAAAAAAAGGGTAGAATTAATTGGAATTCTACTTTTATTTTGTCGGAACTGAACTTCGCCTTCTTGTTATATTAAACCGGAATGTACCAAAAAATTAACATTAAAACTGTCTCTTACTTTTTCCAAAACAGTAACTAAGTGACTCTTCCAAAAACCGATCTTTTCCTCAACAAAACTGTCCATGAACAGTCACAATTCTCCTCTCGTACTGGTTTTTTCCTCTCACCTGACCTCAGCGATTAACCACCGGGGGCTGCTATCAGCCAGCTGAATCTTCTTCATGGCCTGAGAGCACTTCGAAAAGCATTCAGTGCCATAACAGAGTTTCTGATACAACTTTATAGTTGCATACTCCGAGGCGCATAAACCATGAAGCGTTTGTTTTCGAAGTCTGCGATTGTTCAGATCGCAATTTTGTTTGTTGGATATTGTATTTTTACAACGTCTGAACTGTTTGGTTTTATGTGTGTTGCTGTGCTGCAACACTGCGTGATACCACATTAGTTCCGTCTCAACTTGAGCATTTTAAAACTCTGGATTTAGAATATATAAAAAATTGAAAACTATGCAGATTTGTAATTTGAGGACAAACAACTATAATGTCAGAAAGAGGTCGGATGAATGATTGACACCAAGACGGATGCTGGGTGAACTCTCACGGGTCAATTCGTAACTACTGAACCCTCGTGTATTACAACGTGTGCGCTGTCAACGCCCTGGTCATGTGGCGTCGAATTACGATACACATTTTCGATGCGTCAAATGCCGAAATAAGCATATTGTTGGCTAATGTCCCTTGGGCAAAGAACAGGTCCTGGATAAGAATAAGTTAGCCTGTCCTCTATGAAAAGACAGGTCACCCTGCTAACTTTAGAGGTTGCCCTAAATACCAACAGCTGAAAGTAAAGTTGGAAGCCAGAAAGAAGAAGGTTGAAGAAGAGAAACGAATGGAAACTCGTTCTTGTAACAGCGTCGTGGTACCTGGCGTGTCATACACTCAACTTGCAGGGGGTGTAAAGAAAGCACCAATCGTGGAACGAGCACACAATAATGGTTTTGAAAAACAGGTTGCGCTAGTTTCAATTTTTCGAAAGCTTTTTTTTCCTCTTTATTGAGTTCAATTTTATAATTTGAACTTTTATTTTTTGAAATTATTTGATTAGTCCGAGGTAAATTGGTGAGGAGTTTTCATCATCGTCATCGGCACTACAACCGGGATCCGGTCTTGGCCTAATTTAACAAATCTCTCCATCGGTACCGATTTCGAGCCGATGTCATCCAGTTTGGCTCTCCCAGGCTCTGGGCGTCCTGGTCTACGCCACCCCTCCATCGAAGACATGGTCTGCCGCGTTGTCTCCTTCCCTACAACCTGCCACAAAGGACATTTCGGGCAGGCTCCTCTTCGCTCATTCGAGCTAGGTGTCCCGCCCACCGGAATCTACCGAGCTTCATTTTTCTAACAGCATTATCTTCAAGGTAGATTGCGTACAAATCATGGTTGTAGCGTCTCCGGAATCGTCCTCCCTCACGTACGGGGCCAACAATTCTCCTTAAGAGACTCTTTTCGAACGCGGCTAAGACTTCAGACTGCCTTTTATTGAGCACCCAGGTCTCGGATCCATACATGAGTACTGGTAAGACCATTGTCTTGTACAGTTAGTAGCTTGGATGTTCTGGATAAATTTCGGGATTTAAAGAGCCTTGATAGACCATAGTAGGCTTTGTTGGATTTAATCAGCCGTTCGCATATTTCTTCTTCCATATTGTTATCGGCTGATACTATTGACCCAAGGTAGTTAGAGGATTGCACTACTTCAAATTCGTGCTCCACTACCTTGATAGTTTGACCAACGTTAGATCTTCCCTTCGCAGAAGTTGCCACCATGTACTTAGTTTTTCCATCGGTTCTACCGATGATGCCGATGTCATCTGCGTAGGCAAGTATCTGCCTGGACTTGTTGACAATAGTCCCTCTTGTTGTAACGCCAGAGTCATGGATTGCTTTCACTAACGCCAGGTTGAAGAGGAGGGAGGCCAGACTGTCCCCTTGTCGGAGTCTATTATAGATGTTTATTGGTTTGGACAGCAATCCCTCTATTTTTACTTAACTAGTTACGTTGGTCATGGTCAACCTACAAAGTCGTATCAATCTGTTTGGAATGCTGAATTCTCTCATGGCATTATATAGTTCTACCCTGGCTATGCTGTCGTAGGCGACCTTAAAGTCTATAAATAGGTGATATAATGGAATCTTAAATTCCTGACATTTTTCCATCGCCTGCCTAAGGGTGAATATCTGATCAATTGCTGATTTGCCTGGGATGAAGCCACACTGATATTGACCAATGATGGCTTTAGCGTATGGGGCTATCCGATCTTCTAGGATAGTGTAGAGTACCTTATAGGCAGTACTCAGCAATGTTATACCCCTATAGTTGCTGCACAGTGTGGTATCTTCCTTGTTGTGTATGGGGCAAATTATACCACGACGCCAGCCTTCTGGCATTTCTTCTTGCTCCCATACGGGCACCACGATCTCATGAATTGCGTGATGTAACGCTGTCCCTTCTGGTTTGATCAGCTCAGCTGGTATGCCATCAGCTCCGGGGGCTTTATTTGAATTGAGCTGTCTAATGGCTTTTCTGGCGCAAGCCTAATGACCTTGCCCAGAAAAAATAAATCATTATGGAAAATTTAACAAGCTTTAGGACTTTCTAAATAAGGCCAAGACCGGTCCCCGGTTGTAGTGCCGATGATGATGATGATGATGATGTCTAATGGCTTTTAATGTTTCCCCAATGCTTGGTGGCGGCAGCATTTGGTCTTGATCTTGCGTTGGTGGAGCCTCCAATTCTTCTGTGGGCTGACCATTTAGCAATTAATTGAAGTGCGCTTCCTATCGCTCCAGAACGCCTTCAGGATCGGTGATCAGATTACCCTATTTATCTTTGCAGTAAGTGCCGCGTGGTGTGTACCGCGTCATACTGCGGATTATTTGGTAGAACTTCCGCGCCTGGTGCGGACCTCGGTCTCTATTTTTGTCTATTTCACAGACAAGGTTTTTTTCCCAGGCACTTTTCTTTTGTCTGTGAAGTATTTTTTCAGATCTTCCGAGCTCTTGGTATTTTTCTTCGTACACCCGCGTCCTATGAGATTGTTGCATTTCCCGGTATGCGGCATTCTTACGTTCAGTCGCTAGTTTGCACTCATTATCAAACCAGTCGTTCCGATCTCTACGACTACTGCCTAAGATGGAGTTGGCAGTACTGATGACAGTATTCTTAAGGCGTGTTCATTTCTCTTCTACGCCCGGCATACTCTCCCTCCGTCGAGCTCTTCGAGGGCGAGTCTTAACGCATGACCAAAGGTGTTGCTGGTATTCTAATTGCGTAAGGCAGCCGTGTTGATTCGAACCTGATCCGCGGATGCAATACGTCTCCGTAAGGCAATTGGCGCTCGGAAAACTGTACCAACAAGATAGTGATCCGAGTCGACGTAGGCACCTCGGTACGTTCGTACCGTCATCAGGCTCGAGGAGTGGCGGCGATCTATCAGCACGTGGTCAGGTGATACCCAGGTGGCTTTGTGGATATCTTTACGCGGAAACCTGGTACTTGCAACGACCAAGTTTTTCGATGCTGCCAGTTCGATGACTCATAGTCCATTGTCATTAGTGTAGTGCCTGAAAACCGGCTCCCGAACTATTTTTGCATTCTAATCCCCAAGAACTATTTTCACATCGTATCTTGGGCAGACATTCTGGGCCCGTTCGACGTTCTCATAGTATTCTTCTTATTCGACGTCAGGGGACTCCTCTGTAGGTCCGTGAACGTTTATGAGGCTTATGTTCTTAAACTTGCCTCGCACGCGAAGAGTGCATAGCCTTGCATTTATTGCATTAAAGCCGATGATGGCAGGCTTCAGTTTTTGGCTAACTAGAAAGCCTACCTCGAGCACATGGTGTTTTGCGTGACAGCTGTAATAAATGTCATACTCTTTTCTTTGAAAAACACCACTCTCCGTCCATCTTATTTCTTGTAATGCTGTTATGTCAGCCTTATGTTCGGACAGGGCATCGGCTAGCTGCTGTGCAGCTCGAGCTCTGTATAGTGAGCGGACGTTCTATGAGAAAATTCTTAAATCGTTTAGTCTAACCACTATACTATCGAGGAGCATACTGCGGATTATTTGGTAGAACTTCCACGCCTAGTGCGGACCTCGCTCTCTACTTTTCTCTATTTCACAGACGAGGTTTTTTCCCAGGCTCTTTTCTTTTGTCTATGAAGTCTTTTTTCAGATCTTCTGAGTTCTTCGTATTTCTTCTCATGTACCCGCGTCCTATGAGACTGCTGCATTGCCCGGTATGCAGTATTCTTACGTTTAGTCGCTAGTTTGCACTCATCATCAAACCACCCCCTCCGATCTCTACGACTACTGCCTAAGATGGAATTGGCAGTACTAGTGACAGTATTCTTAAGGCGTGTCCGTATCTCTTTTACGCCCAGCATTCTGGCCCCAGGACTTGCTCTCCCTCCGCCGAGCTCTTCGAGGGCGAGTCCGAACGCATGACCAAAGGTGTTACTGGTATTCTCATTGCGTAAGGCAGCCGTGTTGATTCGAACCTGATCCGCGGATGCAATACGTCTCCGTAAGGCAATTGGCGCTCGGAAAACTGTACCAACCTCGGTACGTTCGTACCGTCTCAGGCTCGAGGAGTGGCGGCGATCTATCAACATGTGGTCTATTTTGTTGCGAGTGGCTCTGTAGCGGTTCCGCCAAACCCTACGGTCCACTTACCTGAAAAAACCCCCTTAATTACTACCCAACTTCCTTAAGTTCGCTAATGCAACAGTATTGGCACCTGAAAATTCAACACGTATTAATTGGAGCAAAGCTTTAGTCGTAAAGCCTCTGTAAGAGAATTCTTACCTTTTCAAGCATTCCTTCGCTTACAAATCCCCTGTAAGAGCTCTTACTTCCGCTATCATAAATTATCCTGAAAAGAAAAACCCCGTTTCACATATCATGTAACCATTCCAGCCAGAGATACTTATCATGGCGTCGCCTATTCCCACCTTCATTCATGTATACGACAAATTTCTTTATGCATACATTGGCTGGCGACGTTTTTCTCCCAGCAATAAAATTCCCTGACTCACACAATGTGCAACCCAAAGCAAATACGCATTTCGCGTCCCTTGGCATCAATTGAAATCCAAGCATAAACAATGCAAATAGGTATTCAATAGGTACCCTTACTAGCGATGCCATAAACACCATTTCCCAGTAACCTAGCTAAAACCAATTAGCACATTTTCACATCGGATCGTCGTCTCTTTGTTTAGCCACACATGTTCCAACAAAGATTCCATTGGCATCCAACGATTTCGGTTTTATTTGCTTTACCGAAATCGTATCCTAGGAATGCATTTTATGTCTTCCTTTGTTCTAGGCACATATACCACCATGTTCACGATGACCGAGTGAGCTCTGAACGAGCAAGATATCGTTGAGTCGCCTTCCATCCTCTGACCGCAATGGTCACGCAATCTCCCGTTCCTCGTTTCGCGCAGCGGAGGAGCGTATATATACAGGAGTCATGTTTTCATCATCAATTAAGTCGACCGTGGTTTCTCGATTTTTTTTCTACAATTAATTGAACGGTCGGAATTATAGTGCGAAGTGTTTAGATAGTATGTGGTTGTTCACGTTTGAACAACGACCATGAGAAGGCTTAAATTAATATTCGTAACGCTCCAGATGACATCTAATACACGTGTACCTTTGCTTAATTACAAAAGATAACCATCAACTAATTAAATAAAGAGAACGTTTCGCCGACCAAAAAACCATTCAGTGTTTTCATATTCCATGCTGCAGTTCTTGGGGGTGTTATCGTTTACCCTACGCGTTTGTGGACAATTTTCGGTGCTCGCATTTGTGCCGGAACTTTCGATTAGTGATGGGGAGTGAAGTGAACGGTGTGCCCGTGTCCGGCATAATACTTCACCTACCCCACAGCTCCATCAGGTGATGCCCAGGTGGCTTTCTGGATATCTTTACGCGGAAACCTGGTACTTGCAACGACCATAGTTTTCGATGCTGCCAGTTCGATGACTCGTAGTCCATTATCATTAGTGTTCTCATGCAAACTATGGGAACCTGTGTAGTGCCTGAAAACCGGCTCCCGACCTATTTTGGCATTCAAATCCCCAAGAACGACTTTCACATCGTATCTTGGGCAGGCATTGAGGGCCCGTTCGACGTTCTCGTAGAACAGGTCTATTAAGTCGTCAGGGGACTCCTCTATAGCTCCGTGAACGTTTATGAGGCTTATGTTCTTAAACTTGCCTCGCACGCGAAGAGTGCATAGCCTTTCATTTACTACATTAGGTGAGGGGTTTTGCCACGACTTTTTAGTCCTTGACAAATTTCCCATATAGGCCGGATAAACCTAGAAATGCTGTTAATTCTTTCAAGTTCAAGGTAGTTTTTAATTGTTTCGATCTTTTCAGGATCGGTGCTAATAGATTTGTGGCTAATTGTGTAGCGCAGAAATTTGACGTACGGTTTGAAAAAGTGACTTTTCGTCCGAGATTGTTAAATTGGCATTGTATAGTGCTTCAAATATTTGCCGCAGATGTTGTATATGCTCCTCTTTACTTTATGAAAAAACGATTATATCATCGGTATATACAAAGCAAAACTTTGTAATGTATGGACGCAGTATGTCGTCTAGACATCTTTGAAATATTGCTGGTGCATTTTTTAGTCCAAATGCTAGGCTATTATATTTGTTTACTGCAAAAGCTGTTTTTTCTTTGTCCTCTTCTTTGATCAATATTTTGAAATTTTAGGATATGGATGTTGGGGAAAAGGAAATGTGGGTGGCATGGTTTTGGAGTGGCTTTGGACTTAACCAGCTCACGGGTTGTCTCTCCTCTTTTTGTATAACAGGTTCGATTCCAAATCGCCATATTTTTTACCCACCATACAGAGCACACACGTACACAATGTATCATGACCCGGTTTTGTCTCTTTTATTGAACAACTGCTACATGAAATATGTCACAATCGGTATTTTGAAAGTCTTACTAAAGTAACACATTTTTGTAGTGATTTTGTCCAGCCGTTTATTTGAAAATAATAATTTTTTTTTGATTTATTTGAAAATAACTTTACGCATTTTATTGTGTTTTGAAAAAAATTTGCTGGCCTCTTAAAAGGTTAATGCCTCTATGAAAACAGGCAATAAACCTGATTTAATGTATCAAAAATTCGAATGTATGTACAAAGTGAGATTTAAGTAGAGATTTACTGCCCTCAAAAATAATATCTAAGTGAATGATTACTTTCTAATCGAGAAGAGAGATGATCCCGATAAGTATTTCTACCTTGAATAGAGAGTCGGTATTCACAATTAGCAGTTACCAATGAAGTTAAGTTGATTATAATTAATCAAGTATCCACCGTCGTCAAAATTTGCTTGAAGACGTCGACGTTCTTTAAGTAGTTTAAACTAACAAGCCTTTTTAGGACTACATCTCTGTTGTAAAGCAGATTGGAAATGCTAAGTATTCGGCGTCTGTAAGTAGATTATATGAATGTTGTAAAAGTTTATGAGGTGTAGAGCGATTAGGTACTTGCGTGAAAGACGTCCGGCGACTCCATAAAAAACTTTATTTCTTCTTAAATTAATGGACTTCTGCGAAGTGTAAAATTTTACAAGAGCTTGCTGCCTTCAATATTTATTTCATTTCGCAATTTTATGACCGTAAACTAGCTGAAATAGGTTGTTTCTTACGCAGAAGTGCGTATTGAATGTGACCCTTAAAAACGGGCTTTGCTTAACCTATTATTGTACAGAATAGTTACAAAAAAAGAATAACTCTATAAATAACCTAAAAGTTAATAGAAACTAAATCACCATCAATGTCGGTACCTATCACGAAAAGTTAAATCTGATTCCAACACTTGACAGACATAAAGGGGCATCGTAAAACCGACCGTATTTCAACGATTTGGAGCAACTAATTCATTCCTACAATTCTTCCTAGCGCACAAATGGCCGTACATTAAATATTTTCCATCATCCCAACTGTCGCCATTTCAAAATCACGAACCGTCATAACAATTTGAATGAACCTTGGTTGACCATCCATAAGAATCAAACGTCCTCTTACCCACCCACTAACCAAACGTACCAAAATTTTCATTAGAAATTCACCACCGTTCCGATACAGCTATCTACACACACCGTACTGAAGGCAAGTCTCTTGTAAAATCCAATTTCAGTAAATTTTTCTAGTCAACTTGGCACCGACAGTAGGAATTGTAATGGCCTCAAAAATTTCATTTACTCACCATCCCGTACTCCTGTCAGGGGGCAGGGAACGAGAAAAATGTTCACAACTTTCAGCCATTCTAAGATGTCCTTTACCTGCCACATTCTATTTCAAAGAAATAAAACGACTGAAAACCTAAAAGGCCATGTCGGCTATAGCTGTTGGGAAAAAGCAACAAGACAGCCAAGGATGCAGTCAAATCGATAAGTACAAAAGGACGAATAAAAATGGAAGAATGAAGAAGGAAAATGTACATTGATGATGGGACGAAATGCATCTACATCTAATGCTGTGGGGATGAATTTGTCTGAATCTCATAGGGAATGGCAATATGCCAAGTGGAGTAACCAATGTAGGTACAAGGAATCCTTTCAATCGCATAACGAAATTCCAATTTGGCACAACTTTCGACTTTCCCAAAGATACAATACCATGTATACAAGATAAAGATTGGTAATAGACGTAAAGAAGGTGCTTTAATGACCCACTTAGTTCAACTGGGGATATTAAGCACATCAACCACATCTACGGCTGGAGGTATTGCTATTACACGGCGACTCTTATAAGCTCAATACCATTTGGTTCAGTTCTGTTACCGATCCAGCTGTTGGGGGTCAACTGAACCACATAAAAATTTACTGACGTGTTGCAGTTTTAGCTCTCTGGGTTCGCCCCACAGGAAGCGGGCGTAATGCCTGTGACAGGAAATTCAAAGAAAATTCCGTCAGTAACTGTTTCCGTATGCAATTACAAGTGACACATGTTACACTCGGAATGTGTGCATATATGCTAGTTTCATGCCCTGCCTTTCATGAGTGTGGGTCAAGTAGTCGCATATTTATCGAGGAAATGAGTGGAAGTATTTACCAAAAGGGGCAAATTTAGGGTGCGTGATAACGTTGCTAAGTAGCAATGAGACGTTTGGACATGTTGTTATGGCCCTAGGTCTATAAAGTTTCATGGGATAGGAAAACCGTTCTTGAAGGGTTTCATTTTAAAAGTTCCCTAGCTTCTTTCATCCCAAAATACACAATATCATCGTACATTGGGTATAATTTATTCTGACTTCGATTTTGAAAACGTGTTCAATGAAATATTGGAATTCTGCTTTTACACACTTGCATTCGAGTTCCTTAGATAAATTAAATTGAAGAAGAAAATGACCATTAAATTTCTGTAATAAGAAGTAAAGGGTAACTGAAAAAACGTTTAGTTTTAATTCACGGTCAACATGACTTGCGGTTTGTAGCCATCAGTATAGATGTGCTCTTTGAAAGCGTTTGCCTGACGGTATTTCAATGACGAATCAATTAATCAATGACTTAGCATTTTCTCCGTTCTAACAAGATAATTTTCCGCCAACTTCTATGTGTATTAATGTCACATTGTGACTAAGTTATGTTGTACAATGTACAAGTGTACAAATCAGTGCCTCATAAGAGAATAGAACGAATTACAGGCCAAAAAAAAATATTCAATTTGCAATCATCTCATTGATTAAGTAGAATTGGGCATTGCTTTATAGGTAATTAAATATCTTTACAGATTAAAAAAAAAAAATATCTTACTTGAGTCTACGTTCCTGTGTAACTATGGCACAGTCCACTCGCTAGGCTCACTCCTCTTATACGCTAACTTAAATTGTTAGCGGCAAATATAATTTATGATTACAAGTGGGCGCTCAAAAAAAAAATGGCTGGTTCTTTTAGAAGTCATTAAACTGGTTGCACTGTAAACCAAGCCGCAGTTGATTTAATCCTGCTTTGAATCGTGGTCCTCTATTTCAGATATTAGGACAATTGTCACAAAAAAAAAAAAACACCGAAACTAACTTTCTTTATCTCTCTAAATACATGGGAATACATACAGATACAAGACATTTTTTCTTAAAATTTATTTTTATTTTTCTACATAGTCTTCTTGTAACCCTACACACTTCTCCCAGCGGTACTACTACTAACCCGTCCAAAGAGTACTCGGCGTTTTTCACTGCAAAATAACTGTTCACTGAGGTGATTGCCTCCTCATTTGACAAACATCTCTGTCCTCTGAATGCAATTTTTAGATTAGGGAACAATAATAAGTCGCTTGGGGCTAGATCTGGTGAGTAAGGCGGATGGTCAAGCACTTCAAACCGTAATTCGTCGATTTTCGCCATGCCAACCGCTGAGGTGTGAGACGCCTATGGGGAGGAAGTATAGTGTGCAGGCGTACTGCACTAGGTTCCCTTCTCTACCCACCATCATACCTCTGTAAATTGTCAACTGTCG
Source organism: Microdon myrmicae (assembly GCA_963931805.1). Taxonomy (NCBI): domain Eukaryota; kingdom Metazoa; phylum Arthropoda; class Insecta; order Diptera; family Syrphidae; genus Microdon; species Microdon myrmicae. The sequence continues at coordinate 229,274,846 of OZ007497.1, forward strand.
CCCCCCGATTGTTCCACCGAATACAAAAGGACGATCACCAGAGAAAATGGAGGTGCAATAAAACACACTTTCGTTCTGTAGTTCAAAACACTGTTTATTATAATTTGTAGTTTTACTGGTTACATGTATATTTGTTTTTATTATTTATCTTCTATGGAAATTGGGGTTTACAATTGTTTAAAACGCGGCACATTTCATGATTGGTTGCAAATTAATTTTTGTTGCGCACTTAACACTGACAAGTTCATTTGCGGTTAAGCGGTTTGTTCGTCTCACGCTTGTCGGTATATTTACGTTAATTTAAAATATTTCACACAAATTAAAAGACTGACAGTTTTGTTATGTAACAACCCGATCACAACTCTTTACACGATACGCATACCCGCAGAGCTACGAGTAGCGGGAGGACAAACGACCGGCTCGGTCGGTGAATGGAAAAAGACTCTGCATTCACACCGTACCGGCGCCGGTACGCTGGATGGCCGACGACCCGACCACCCTGGTGGTTAAATTATGACTCCTCGATGTGCATTCGCTGGTGATAGGAAGTCGGCGCGGTGATGAATACACTCGTGGTTAAGGGTGTGTTTTTCTTACCACAAGAGAAACGTAAAGTCTCTCTTTGTGGAATAGGGAACCGGATCTCGTAGTGAAGGTCATGTGGCATGTGTGTGTGTGTGTGATCGTGTAGATCATTGTTTAACTCATGCGAGTTAATGATAGATCTGAGGGTTATAGTGAAAAATATATTTATTAATTTATAAACCTAGTCTAACATTATTTTAACTCTTAATACTAATGTCTTCTGTTCTTATGAACATTCGTCAGCGCACTTCACCGACGTGGAGATTAAGAAGTCTCGTTCATTCTGTTGTCGCTGCTCTTATAGATGAAGTTGTGTGTTCTTATCAGGTGTGATTCTCAATGTAGGAGATAACACCGTCTGGGAGTTTTCTTCGATGATATTTTACAAGCTCTTATCGTAGATGATTTACGATGTAGGAGATAGGGAATTTTCCATGGCTTGGTATGTTGTGTTGTGTGCAGATGTTGACGATAAGGTCAGAGATGATCTGGGAATTTTCCATAATTAGATTAGGAAGAGAAGTGATTCAATTTTATCTGAGTCCAATATGCGTGGGGTGTTAACTTGCGCGAAGGTCATGGGAAACGAAACTGAAAAATAGAAAGGACCAAGGGCATCGTGTGTAATGAGGTTCAGCTAAATAAATAAGCTGCAAGTCATTAGGTGTGAATGCATTTGGGATACTTCAAACAATTTGGATTGTTTATCGTATCGCTAGAATGCCTGCGGAAGAACCGAATTCTTTTGTTTGCGCACGTGATGCATACTGGAGAATTCGGTTTAAGCGGCTACTGCGCCGACTTATTTGCAGCTGCGTCAACAAGCTGCTTTGGTGTTGCTTTATGTCATTAGACAAATAAGTCGCCAAGCAGTGCACATGCAGGGAAAATTGACGAGATTACAAGGTTACATTAAATGTGAACCATAATGTTTTCGGGGAAACACAATGATGCGTTGATGCGAGGAATCATGACGGCCTTGGTGGTGGAAATGTGGTGTACACGTGTATAGCAGGATTGCTTGGCATACAAAGGGTACCGAATAGTTTGAATAACGCATTAAATGCGTGAATGCTGGGAGAATTCTTTTTAGGAATTTTTATATAATCCGTTGAGTGCATTAAATGTCTTTGAGACAATAAAAGGCCCGACTATTTGGGTTTTTCCTTAGTTTAGGTTTAATTTCGTTTAACTTCAGTGCCACACTTGGCTGTCGGATTCTAATTAATTTTCATTCTAACGAGCTCCCCTTTTTATATTCAAAAACTTAAACCAAAACTTACATACCTTCCCACGATCATGGCTGTCCTCCAGACAGCCACCTGACGCTAGTCTTAGTCGAAGGCCAAGCCAACGACGATGGGAACCACAACGTTGCATTTTCTCTGCCGCAAATCGTCTCCAGGTGGTAACCGTAAGCCCACTCTGGCTGTAGTTCCATCCCAAGGCTATGGGAAAATTTCGATTCACTGTGACGCGAATCTAATTTGCCCATAGCGAATAGCATGCTTGTGCCTGGGTAAAATTACCTTGCAGGTGATGGGGCATTTGGTAGTCATCAAGGCTGTGATGGGGTGTGGGAATTGCAAATTTGCAATTTCAGGTATTTGGATGGGAAATGCACGCATTTCAAGGTGATGGGGATTTGGTTTGCTTGTAGGGCATAGGTGGAATGTGGGAAATGCAAGATTGCAATTCTGAGCATGAGAACTGGAAATGCGTTTGGCAACGGTAGGTATGTGATAGGGTTTCACAGCTACACCGACAGGATTCCATCGGTTTAATAGTTAATAGAAGATGCCCCATATGCATGCAACATTATTGTTTTTGCAGAATTGTGCGTATAGCAAAATGCAATATTTATGTTACAGGTAAACATATGGTACATTATTTCTGTGTGTAACACAACCAAAATATGCCAAAAATCGTATTCCATCTCTCTAAATACAATATATATATATATATATATATATATATATATATATATATATATATATATATAAAATAACTTCAGACCTAGGGGTAAATATAGAGGAACGTTCCGTAACAAATTCACACGACGTAGAATACTCTGCGTGAACTTGACGTCGTCATTATATTCTCCAAATATTCAAAACGAGGATACATGAATACTTCCTTTCATTATCCTCCCCATTTTTCTGCGCCTACACTGTGCTTTGATATTTAAAGTTATTTCGCAAACCCGTTTGTGAAGGCGTTTCTTCTAAAAAAAGTTAATAAACCGACAGTACAATAATAACTCCTCGATAGTATAGTGGTTAGTATACCCGCCTGTCACCCCCTGGACCGGGGTCCGATTCCCTGTCGGGGAGCATCTGGCGCAAGACTAATAACCTTGCCCGGTAAAAAAAAAATATTATGGAAAATTTAACAAGCCTCAAGACTTGCTAAATAAGGCCAAGACCGGCTCCCGGTTGTAGTGCCGATGATGATGATGATGACAATAATAACTCTATTTAAACCTCGATCGGAAGAGAGTTAAAACAAATACGAGAGTCACGGTCCCGGCTTAAAAATGGCCACATATGGATAAGGAAAACAGGAACTGTTCAATAGTCGAGTTAAAACAAACATCAACTCCAATGTTTCTGATGGGATTAACGCCTTTAGCCGCCATATAGGATGAACCAGTTTAGCTAACATTCTAAGTTCTATCACAGAGGAGTCACGAACAAATGTGATAAACTGATTGAGTACGGTTTCGACCAGTCTCTTCACAACCTAGTTCACTCTTAGAAAGTTCTGCACAAAAATGTTTACTAAGGAGTTTTTCAAAAGGGACATGCTATTATTTAGCACCAATGACGTTCTTTACAGTAATTTAAAATTTACCCTTCCTACCAATTAGAAACTTCATATTTTTCCAAGTAATTGATTTTCTTTGTATTAGATACTAGTTGTGAAAATGTTCGTCAGCAATATGTTTTTTTTATTATACTTTTTAACGCAATGAGTGTTATGCTTGTTTATCCGCCATATCGTAAATCCTTAAAAAGCGTGGCGACCACAGTCAGCAACATCCAGTATGAGAGAAGAACTATCTGTACACAAAAAAGTATATCATAAAAAGCCTGATCAGAATTTGGGAAAATACAAAAATTATTCCCAAAAGAAACTAGACATATGAAGCCGATTTGTACCAGCGTTCCACTGTGAACCACACGGTGTCGTGATCCTCATGTCTCTCTGGAAATATTATAAATGAAACTAAAATGAATGTGCTCTCATAGACGGTGTAGGGTGTAGTCAGCTCTAGACTCTACCTTTGAAATAAAATAGTTACCCAGTTGTCGGTAGTTGTTGGCAATTGCTTGAAATGTTGGCATTAAGCCACATGCCGTGCCGTGGAATGTTTCCTATTTCGAATAAAGAGGCTTATTATGGCCTAAGTTGGGTCGTAAAAATTTCTCGTTATCTGCAAACAGTTTAGTTATATCTGACTGAGTATAATGAACATTTCAAATTATTGAGTCTCTAATGCTCCAAGGTTGGCAAACAAATAAAGTGAAATGAAATTAAGTAACTCGTTGTCATACAAAGTCGAAAGAGTTTTAATCGTACAATCCTTTTGAATTCACTTTTAATCATTGATTGACTAATTTTGTTTATTGTTTATTTTGCTTTCTTATTAATTTTACTTTGGACAGAAATTGAAAGCAATTAAACTTAGTTCGATGATTGTCATGCAATTGGTATTTGAAATGTCCCTCAAAATTTGATTAGACTTTATTAGACTGTTCTATGTTCGAGACCCGATATAATTTAAAATTACAATTATAGAAAATCTGCCACTTATTATCATTTACCAAGGATATTGTATATTCTTAATAAATAGTCGTTATGGAAAAAGTTGTCTTCCGGGCTTTTTATTCGAATTGAGTTTCGCATCATTCCTACCAATTGGTTCTATAAAAAGATGATCCGGAAACATGATACGTACAAATGTAAATATTTTCGTTGAATAATATATAAAATGAAGTACCGTCTCATATAACCCAGCTAGGTATACAGCTTGTCTATAATGTACTTTAGTTTGGGATTTTTCGAGGTACTGTCATATTTGTTTCTCATGTAATAATGCCACCTCGAGGGTACTTTCCCCCTGTCTCCTATTGCTCATAGCTGAACGAAGGAAAATGGTAAACTTGTAACTTTAAACCACCAAACTCTTATATGCAGTGCGCTTGTGTGTGTTGTAAATAGCGTACCATGGAGAAGGACAAGGTTAAAAAGACATGGTTAGAAGCCGGTCACCTGTTTTAATCCGCCCCGGATTTCAAATGGTTCTGAGAGGTGGTCTTATATTCTAACTCTTCATTTATTTTCGTTCAGGCAGATTTGAATGAGTTGGGGCATATTTTGATTGCCTGCTCAACTACAATGTGGTAGATTATTTGCCTTGCGACGGAGTCGTAAGCTTTTTTGAAGTTAATGAAAAATTGATTGACCTTCTCTTCTCCATATTGTCACTTCTTTTCCAGCAATTGCCTCTGTGGGGATTGTCTATACCACATGGAGAACCAACCCACAATTTCATACCTTATTTCGACCACTTTCAGCCCGTATTCCCCTTACAAGCTATTCCACCTGTAAAACATATTTCAATAACGGACGCGTAGCTGAATTCATTATTCTATGCAATTAATGCATGGTTGAATTCAGCTACCTTTTTGCCATACGGCAACTCCATTTCACTAACCCTTGAGATTTCCACCGGAAATCGCTTCATGTCAGTTAGCGACGGCATAGTCTGATCAAACGACGTGGTTGCATAATCATGCAACCGTTTGGGAAATTATCAAAGCATTTATTAGTTCCCATGATCAGATTTCCCTAGCCAAGTCGGCGTCATATTCACTTTCCCCAGACACGCCATTCGCTGGGGATCAATAATCTCTTTTCGCAGGTGAATAGCACCAGCTATATTTTCCTCTGCTCCACAATTCTGTCTCCCTACAGTTCAATGTACTCTGAGATCACCACAGCAATCGCACTAGGGCAGTAGGTCATCCTCGGAGGCTGCATTGATACAAGCACACAAGCTAAGCCATCCTCGAAGTTATTGCGCTCTCTCTTTTGTTCTTTTCATCCTTCGCATACCCAGCGTCTGTCGAATGATGTGCAGGTATTATTCATCACGCTGAGACATGCAAATGAAAAGATTCATGAGAAGAGCTCGATGATGATTGGCTAATAGCCGTGCGAATTTAAAATCCAAATTTTCATCCCTAATTGGGACCAGTCGTTACACAGTCACAACCGCGGTCGGTCACGCCGCCGCTCTGAAAAATGTTATTTCGTGTCGGTTTAACCAAAGTCGCTATTCAATCATTACCGCGGTCGGTCACGCCGCACCGCGTCAGGAGCCACATCTCAACTACAGTCGCTAGTCGTTTTACAATCATCACCGCGGGCGGTCACGCTGCAATATAGGCAATTTTCATCCCTCGTTGTATAGAGTCGAAATACAATCACCACGCTAAGTCGAGTGTTGTTTGCTGACGGAAGTCATTTACAAAAATTAAATTTACCGGGAATATGTGCTAGAAACTGAAATTCGTATTGTATCAGAATTTACACATTAAAACTCGTTATTGTATCTAAACCAAAAGTAGTAATTGAAGTGTATATATGTAAATAAACGAAAACGATTTCGAAATACAAGAAAAAAACAATCGAAGAAAATAAAGTTACAACAAAATAAATTTTAGTATTTTTATATTTTTGTTTCTCCTTGGTGAACTGTTTGCGGCGGAATCCATTTTATTTGCACAGTGGCGTTGGTGGGTGTAAGTGAACCAGATTCATACGTTGACATCCATACCACGCAAGTAATGTCGTTGGGTAGAACTGGAGTCAAAAAAAAAGAATACAATGTCGTTTAACTTAAACCCAGGTCTCCGTTGAACCTTTCGTCTTTATTTAAATTGTTCTTACACTTAGGTCTAACGACGAATTATTAGACGACTGTGTGTGATTCCGCTTGCCGTTTATAGGTTGATATTGAAGATGATGCTGAAATGAATTGATCCGTATACACTTGCTATTTCCTCTTATTATGTTATATAACTTACAGTCGCGTACTTTTTATGTTATTTAATTACAGTCGCGTTGTTTCTTTTCTCGAATGGTGTCTCCCGTCAATAGAGAAGACCCCGGATTTTCACCAAAATCCCCAGAATATCAACGTTGCAAGACCGGGACCAGGGATCTTGAAATACCCTTAAATGTCAGAGCACAGTGCGAGCTGAAGGAGAGGAAGTGGATAAGGAAAGGAGGTATCGATGTACATTGGTCTTAAATGCCTGTACACGACAATGGCCAGGAGACACATGATCAGTTAGAACATTCCACATTCGTGTGGTTCGGCTAAAGAATAACACTCTATGTTTATTTGTGCGCCTGAAGTCCACTTTCAGTGTGAACTGATATGCATTTACAGATTGACGGATATCGCGGGAAAATGTCTGAAGGGGCTGAACACATTCAGCAAGTTCAGTTGAGCAACGACCGTGGTAATACCTATAAAAAAGAGATAAGCATGATACGTTGCGCCTGTGCTCTAACGACGGAATTGATCGACTTACGGCTGTGTCCCCAATAAGTTTCACTGCTCGTTTTTGCAACCGGTCGAGCACGTGTAATGCAGTTTTGGATGCGCCTGACCAAATATGGGAGTTGAACTCGATTTTTGGACGAATATACGCCTTGTAAATAGTGGCCAGGTTGGATGAAGTGAAGTATCTTTTGCATCTCTTAAGGAATCCCATACATTTGGCTGCACTTTTCGCAGCTTCAAATATGTGGTCATTCCAGTTAAGAGTCGAATTAATTCGAGTGCCGAGGATTGATAGTTCCCTGGCTTCGTCGATGCAAGTGCCGTTCATAGACAGTATATTTACTACGGGGCTTTCCTTTGACGACAAGAGACCACTGAATCTTTTGGGTATTGAATTCTACTTGGTTAGATAATCCCCACTGATATACCTGGTTGCGATCTGAATTCAAAGCATCAAGCATAAGTTGTTGGTTGGTAGTGACGTTCGAAGAGTTTGGAGGGAGTGTTCATATGAGTATGAGAAACTCAACGTGCTGTCATCAGCAAACGAGTGAATTGGGTTGTCATTAATTGACAAGAGATCATTTATAAACATCAGGAAGAGAGCAGGTGAGAGTACAGAACCCTGGGGAACACCTGCATTAATTTGATGGGAGGCAGATTTGACACCATCAAGAACCACTTGGATTAAACGGCCAGGAAGACAGTCTCTTATCCATTGGATCAGGGAATTGTCCACTCCATATGAATGCAATTTTGACAAAAGGGCTGGATGCCAGATTCTGTCGCAGGGTTTTGAAATATCCATGGGATGGAATGGCTCCACTTTTCGGTAAGGTACGCCATCAGATCTTCTGTGGACCTGTTGCTACGAAAGCCATATTGGCGGTCATTGAGGAGGTCATTTGATTCCAGATATTTCGAAAGTTGACGGTTGATAAGAGATTCTATTGCCTTGGAGAGAATAGAAGTTAGTCTTATGGGTCGATAAGAAGAGGGAATTGGCTGAATGTTCGCTGTCTTCCATCTATTTGGAAACAGCCAGTAGAATAAGACAAATGGAAGAGTATTCGCAGTCGTTTAGAGTGCTCTCGAAAACACTATAGATGATCTTCTCGTTGGCCAACATTGCAATAATCTAAAATACGTCTCATCAGATTATGACTACGAACTAATGTCGCAGCAAGACATCATGATGTGTCCATTATGAAATTGAAGCACAATTTTCGCCAATCATAAATAAGAGTACACCCGCATAAGTTTAGTTTCAAGTCAGAACGTAGCATCAAGACTCGGCTCAATGGAGTGTTCTAATTAATAAGGCCTGTGGGGTAGTAGTAGATGTGCCAAACGCGGACCCTTGTTTTATCCTATCCCCAACGAATACCGAAGTTAACCCCTCGCAACAACTGTGAAACAAATAAAAGACACCGGAGGATTTTGTTAATAGTTTTCTTTATTGATGCTATTCCATTGAAATTGTTTTGTTTTATTTGTTGGTAAATTTTAACATTCACTAAGTTTTGTTTGATCGTAGAGCCGCAATGAATGACCGAACGAATGTTTTTGGGGTTAATCTCACACATAAACTTTTTAATTGTATTTAATTTCTCGTTTGCCGTCTCGGACAATCTTAACATATCCCCGAGCAAAACTCAGAAGTAAATGATATCTGATACTGATCCGAACTCCACTGGCGTTGTTCACGACCGCGCTCCTTGAACGTAGAAATTTGACTCTTAGTGCATTCCTCGATGCACGGCCAACCCGCGAATGGGGTGGATTTCCACTGGGGTGGTGAGAAGGAAATGAACTTTTCCTTTCGCCCTGCGACCAATGACAAATCAGTTTGAGGTCTCGCTGGAATGATTGTCATGGTTGATCGTACAGATCGTGTTGTTTATCCATACACTGGAATGGCGGATAAACTAAATTGCATCGGGGATTGGATGTAAAGAAAAGGATCTAACCAGGGCAGCTGAGCAAATATGTGGTAACTCAAAAGAGACCAAAAGGGATTGCTATGTTTACGGTAGAGATTCGCTTATGGGATCTCTGCTGACGGACCAAACCTGATTCTTCTGTTTACAAGTTGTGTATACAGAAGAATTCGATTTTCGGTGGCAAGCGTGGGAATGATGATTGTCAATTAAACAAACGGATGGGACGTGACTATTGCGATGATTGTTTATCAATTAGACAACGGATCATGCAATTGGTATTGCAGCTGTGCAAGCAAGCGACTTCCCATAGCTTGGTCGTTGGAAAATTACAGCAAAATTACTGTGTACATGAGGGACAGAAATTGCCGGCAAGAAGAATCAATAAGATTCCAAATGGTTCATGTAGAATGTGAACCGAAATGGTTTTCGAGGAAACCTGATGCTGATTGAATGCTTGGGGTTGTGGTATTCTTTTAAATTACCCCTTGGTGAGTATTAACTATTTGGCATGGTATGACTCCGATAACCGTCAATGGTGTTTCCCTTGATGTTCTTTTTCTACTTGATTTGTAGGGCTATTTGTGATGTTTTGTATGCTATGACACCGATAACCGTCAATGGTGTTTCACTTGATGTTTTTTCGCTATCGGTGGTATCTCATCCAGTTGCCTATTTCCGTTTTGTTACGGTCAAACGGCCTTTTGACTGAATTAGTTAGTGGTCTCTTCGTGGATACCGTTGGCCGGGGTTGCGAGGCACCACGTTGTTCCTCTACCACCTGTATAAGAGGCGTTAGCTGTGTACCTGCGAATTGGATTCCTCGAAGAAAACTCTAAATTGTGGCAATTGATGACTTTTTTATTTACACACTCCGTGATAACAAATATATATTAGCTATGTCTTTTTTTTTTCTTTTCGCGGAAACTTATTCGTCGCGTCGTGCGATTCTCAACTTTTTCACCCTTTCTTTAATTTTTTCTCCGCTAACGCGCACCAGTTCCACCGTACCTGTGTTCTTTTATCTGTCTGTCAAGACCACACTCGCCACTCTCTCCGAATCTCCACCCACTCCGAAAAGGAATCCAGCTTCCACACAATCCACAACCGAACAAATGTATGTTCGTATATTCAACATGTGGATCGTGTGTTTTTTCACTACCTTACAACACAGCTTACACATTAAACTAGAATAAATAATGGGGATGGCGGAAGCCACACGTAACAGGGTAAGGTGAGGATCTTACCATGAGTTATGTTGCAGGTTGGGAATGGGAAGTTGGGTTAGGAAAATGGGTGGTTCTTCGGTAAGTTTTTAAAGAACCCCCACAGGCCGACAGAACACTTTTGGACTCTATGAATCGTTGGCAATATCTCCTCTCATTAGAGGGAAAACGGATATCGCTCGACAATACAACTTCCCACTATAGTTTGTGACAGTTTTTTTTTTTTTTTTGGGTTTTTGCCACAGAAAATCAATTCTAATTTAATTTTACCTGTGATCCGGGAAAGCGATGGTCAGGAATGTACTGTGTTCCTGCTCTCGGCCAGATTAGTCCTTTGAAACAGCTCTCCAGGTCAGTGATCAGCATTTAATTCGTTGCGTGCCGCCTTGTGAGATTGCCATTCCCAGTAAACCTTTTGTTGTTTTTCCGAGTCGCATTGAAAAGGTTTAAACGATTTGCTTGCGCCGTTAATGGCTCCAAAGGAGAACGGCATGCGTAGCTAATTAAAATGTATACACACTCGTCGTCTTTCCAGATAATAGACACCAACTGTGCATCATTCGAATAGTGTTAATAATAACTAAGTGTAAATTCGTTATTCTCGCCTGCGTCGGCGTCAGTTATGAGATATATTTAAACTTCTTCGAACAATTTTAACATTTTAACAATCTATTGTGGTTTTTCTTTAAACACTTTCTTTACTTCTTAATCCTCTAGTTTTATGTTTTAATTTAAAAACCAAAAAAAAAGAAAAATGCACCGGGACGAGCAAACACCGTATACTTTTTTCTGCCCTTTTCTTTTTTTTTCTTCTAATCTAAAACGGAATTGCAAAAACCGTATCTCAAAAAACATTTTCCTGTTCTCTCTTTCGCTCCCCACTCACGTCCACTTAGAAAACCGAACTCGAACTCGAAGAGCTGCACGATCCACACCCGAATCGGGGCGTGTTCGAAAACTCGCTTGTGGATCGCGCAACTCCTCCACCACCTTACCATCATACCACCTTAAAACAAATTATATTAAAATTACAAAACGATTAATTGATGGGGTGGCGAACACACGTAACAAGTTCATTAGCATTCAACATTGCAGTCTGAAGGATCTTCATCTACAGTTTCAACGAATTCATCAATCATCATCTACACCACCCTCGTCGTCCGATCTATTCCACCCAAATGGACAATCTACACCGTCGCCGATCCAGCTGGATCAATTATTCCGCAACCAAGCAATACATGTTGGTCACATGGTTCCGTTTATCTGTAGGAGTTGCATCATCCTCCGCCAACTGCACTTTCTAGGAGAATAAATCGCTAATAGTTGGCGAAGGCGGACGGGACGTTACAGATTCGCAAACTGTGTATTGAGAATTGCCTCGGCCAATTCTTTTACATTCGCCAATTTTCAGCTGCCAGCCGCCGGCTGATAACTGGTGGTCGGTGTCAGACAAAAAGTAAATACATATCACCCGACCGCTGATCTCATCTCTCTTCAAGATCCTATGAACAAAGAGGTGGTGTTACGGTGGTTGAACTCACTCAATAAAACAACGAAATAGAAAATCAAGGAAATCAAAATCATATCCTCAAGAAAAGAACTAAAGCAAAGAGCAAAGTATTGAGGTGACACTGCTATCAAGAAATACAAAATCATTTAACACAGAGACAATAAACAAAACCACTGACAGCTGACCACACCACGGGTATTATTTGGTGTTAGGTTTTCAGTAACTTTCACGAACATTGATAAATAAAAATGTTTCTATTGTTGCTGTTGGTAAATAATACATTCGTCAATAAATGTTGGAGTGCATACGACACCAAGTTGTTGCTATTTTGTTTTCTATTCTAATTGACGGAATAACGGAAGCCCTTGGATTACTCAGACTTCAAAGAACGGGCATTTCACAAGGAGCAGCTCCATTACCACCTCAAGGAGACATCGGTTCTCTCCCAGCATCCAGAACGATCATCGAATCCGGCGACCAGGATCATCGTAAGTCTTACTCGAACAGACAAGTCCGGCGGGAACTCCATCGTTTAACAAGGAACAACGTCGCTTTTTACTGTTTCTTTTATCAACGGTGGTGTAGCGGACCAGGGACCGGGACCCGGGACGATAAACTTACTGGATCAAGGGGTAAGCCTTTCAAGTAAAAGTTAATTGTGGATCAATCGACTCATCGGATGGTGTCAATTAAAAGACAGTACAAATTCGATTTTCCGTTTAGCCTTCAGTGTCAAACGTTTTCCGGTCCTTCGAGCCAGATCGGACATGCCTCAATCATCTCTCTCTTCGGTACAACTCTATGGTTGTATTCTTTAGCGATGTCGCTAAAAAGAATTGTACTTAGCGGATTGATTAATTTAACATTAATCAATCCGAACGGCATTCACATTATGTGATCCCAAATATAATGGAGCTTAGCCCGGTATATGGTATGTGTGTTCAGGTGGTTGGCTATGCTGCGTAACGCACCTATTTTATTAACACACACACACCTTATCATCAGATGATTTATAGGATACTAACATCTTGGAATATTTCAATAAAATGTTCTTAGAATGTTCATGCTAAACGTTTGGTTTTTCCTAGCTTCTATATGAGGTAATTCCCAACCATACCACAGTGTCATTGTAAATTTTCATCTCCTCAATCAACTTCCCTTTACGCTATAACATTTTTCTAAATGATCAAAATGTATTTATTAACTTGCTACTACATATAGTTACGCTACTTCATTGGGACCAAACATTTCACCTGAATTTCCTAAAGGTCAAAAAGAGTAAATATGTCGTCGTTCCATTGCTGTACAAACACAAGTTAGGACAAATTAATTACAGGACCATCAAATTTAACGTCCACATCTATTCCCAGGATAATTTAATGGCCATAGAATTAAATCCTTCTTCAATTTAGCTTTTCTATTCACGTACAAAACAAATCTTCTTGATCCACTTCGGTATTCGGCTGATGACATCCCTTTATCCCAAAACAAACTTTACCAAGGGTTTGAGTAATCCACATGGCACTCCACTGCTATGATAGTCAAATGGTTCGGTTAAAGGCAAATTGATTTCTATTAGGGTCATGTCACTGTTTAAGCGGGAAATCCTCTAAGCGTTGGCGTTGCAGCTAGCTTCCCAAACAACAATCCGACACATAGTGTCCTGGTCCATTGCCTAAAAGCTCTTACGCAAATATTGATATTAATTGAAAGCATTCCTCGTCGTTTGTGAGACGTTATGCACACCAAAAAGGAATGAACCTCTTTGGCGAAAGGATATTTTATGCTTTGCCTGTGTCTTTGTATGCTTTCGGTGTTTTCTGTTTTTAGATTTGTGAGTTTTCAAGTTACTTGAAAGGTTTTCAAATGTCAAGAAGACTTAAGTGTATAGGTCGGCTAAAAGGGCACTCGTAAAAGGTCGTAAATGCTTTATATTTCGTCGAATCGGTATTATCTTTATCGTCTTGATTTTCTTGGCATCGGACGGTTTTGTTCAGTTTCTGAGGGGCGATCTTTAGATATAGGTGTATATATATGTTGTATATCTGTATTTAAATCCTTTACTCCATTCCAGACGTCTGTGACTCCGGTTATCTTTAATTTGCAAGTTCTCAAAGTAGGATGAGAGATTAGTTGTATCCAGTACTCTAATCAGTTTTACGTTTCATCGGGTTGGAAATATTGGTTTATCAAACTGAAATGTAAACTTGAGCAGGCGGAGTCGGAATTAATTGTTATCTCTTCGCAGTATTCTATGTAATAACGATGTATTTGTTTTGATGGCAATTAAATAACGGTAGTTGGCTCGAAATGTTATTACTTCTGGGGAGAGTGTACGGAGTTTCTTTGTAGACATGTTTTGCGGTGTTTTATTATTTAACATTTATTGTGGAACTTGACTTCTCACCTTCACACTGCTTAGCTTCTAGGTCATATATATATAGAACCAGGTATCACGCTCCTCGATAGTATAGTGGTTAGTATCCCCGTCTGTCACGCGGGAGAAGCGGGGCTCATTCCCCCGTCGGGGAGCCTCTGGCGCAAGACAAATTATCATCATGGAAAATTTAACAAGCCTCAGGACTTGCTAAATGAGGGCAAGACCGGTTCCCAGTTGTAGTGCCGATGATGATAATGATCACGTTTATGGTTGAATAAAATGCCACTTTCTTTTCAAAAATTTTCGAATAACACTAAACGGTTGTTGACAATATCGTTTTTTACAGTAGCTGCTGTAGCGGTGATTCGTAAACATAACTTCTTCGGGCATCGTATTACACACTCGAAGGTAATGAATCAACACGTAGTATGTTAGGCCATGAATCGTCCAATGGAGGGGGGGTATTAAAATGCCATAACAGGTATTCCTTCCATATTAGTATTACTATTTATTTGGGCTATATGGACACGAAAGTTCATGATCTCACTGACTCGGCTGCGCCATCGACACCTGTCCTGTGCACTCTCCATCTAGGCCTTATCTTCTGATTCGATATCCTCAAGGTCAAATCTCACATTGTCCTCCCATCTCCATCGCAGCCGTCCTACAGGTCTCCTTCCCGTTAGTCTTCCATCAAGAATTCTACGCACGGTCGTATCGTTGCCAATTCTCGCCACATGTCTGACCCATATCCAGTCCATCCCTATCCTCACGACCTCATTACTCTCACTATTGTAGGTTTGTCGTATAGCTCTTCCAATATGGAGTTGTGGTACTTGTCTTCGTCATGTGCCAACATGTGCACTGGTTCGCAAAGATTTACACTTAACTCTGAATCCAAATTAGAACACACCGGAAGTAAAAGGCTCTGTCCAACTTAAAAGCGTTCTCTTTATTGTTACTTAAAGGGTTCATTAAAATAATACATATATATGATAGAACACAGACGATTAATGTAACGCGTGGCACTTTTTATTCATTGATGAAGAAAATATACAACTTAATACACGGTATCTTATTGTCTATGGAATATTAATTAAATGATTAAAATAAACGTTGACACTTATTGTTTATTGAATATTAATTAACATGATTATCAAACGGCTCGATATCAATTTTGACGCTTTGATGAAATGCTCCAACCGACTCCGAAACACACGACCGCAAACCAACGCTATTAAAACTCAACTCTACTTTGTTTATTTAACGTGAAGGCCCCGACATGTCTCCACGGAATCCAGAATCCGATTATTACTGACACCGAAGTGACAGAATTACCAAAAAAATCATTCATCGCCTCGATGACCATATATGGTAAGATTCTCTTTTGCATTTTATCCTACAGAAAGGGTTGAAACGCACACACGATGATTACCTCTGCTGCTCATCGTGTGTGTCCACAAGTATGCGGACATAGAATCGATCGAATCGACTAGGTTGCAGCTCGTGCAAGTATATCATCAAAGGGGTTGACATGTTTACACGATCAACGACTGCGTAAAGCATTATTGCTGACCGTGTACATGTTGATGGCATCCCCACGTAGTCGAATTCTCGATGGTAAATTTCCATTTTGAGGACTCGACTTGCTTGGGTGGTCGGCCGGCTGCCCTCATGTATTTGTCGGTCGGGTGACCGATCGATGTGGGCATGATATGCAATGGAAAGATAAAACATGTTCTGCATGTGTGCGGCTGGCGCGCAAGGGAATATCTCATGGATATTGTTCAGGCAATGTTGGTTGCTAGTAAGTGCAACCAAATTGCGCTTACGCGTGGAGGATGTGTGTCATATGATGGAACTCGAACCGAGACATGTATAATGTATTGGTTCGGTTCATGTTGGTTGCGTGATGATGCAACCACATTGCCCATAAGGAACATGCCTGCATATGTGCTGATGGGTTTAGCATCAGCAATTATTATGTTTTTTACGGCGTTTCTAAGCTTTATGGTACAACCATGAACAGGTAAGTACTTGTTTTCCAGGTTTCTCTATGCCCTAGGTGAGAGTTTCTACGTGTAAATGGGAAGATGATTGGTGGCGTTCAAGGGAACCGCCACAGAGTTTCCTCCACTGTCCTGCCTCTTCATCATATTTACCGTCAAAGGTATTTCTTAAAACTTTATCCTCGAATACGCGCAATTTGTTTTCTCCCCATTTTGTGAGAGCCCATGAGAGCTTCATATTACGTGATATCAGTTTGAATTTCAGCAGTTTGCTGACTGCGTGCCAACTAGCCTTACCGGAATGCAGTATTTTGTTAATTCCCTTCGACATTTCGTTACTGGTCTTCAGCAGTTCCCAGATATTTAAACTCTTTATTTTTTTTTTCAAACCTCTTACCCCTGATGTTTATATGTGTTCGCTGAGGTCCACCTGCTCCCGCCGTAATCATATATTTTGTTTTGTCTTCATTTATTTCTAGGCCCACCTCTTCTGTCGCTTGCATGATGATTTCACTGCTTTTACTTACAGTTTCTGGATGATCGCCCAAAACGACGATATCATCCGCATATGCGGGCACTTATGTGACCAGTTCAGGGATCATCCGGCCATGTTGTCGTCTTGTACCTTTCTGATGACATACTCGAGCACAAGGTTAAAAAGACACGGTGAGAACCCATCCTCCTGTTTTAGTCCGTGGCGGATTTCAAATGGTGCTGAGAGCTGGTTTTCTATTCTAACTCGCCATTTATTTCCGTTCATGCAGATTTCAATGTAAAAAGTAAAGTCTTTGCCTTGCGACTGAGTCGTGGGCTTTTTTGAAGTCAATGAACAGTTAGTGAACAGTCTCTCCGCAGTTCCACTTCATTTCCAGCTGTTGCCTGCGACCAAATGGGCGCTCGTTGACCGGTTCCTACGGAGTCCGTATTGGTAGTCTCTCAATATTTCTTCTGCGTACGGTGTGATTCTCGCCAGTATGACATTTGTTAGTCTTGTTAATGTGGTTGAGAGCAATGATATTCCTCAGAAGTTTTCGCAGTCGGATCTGTCACGTTTTTTGAAGATGGGGATGACTATTGAAGTTTTCCAATCTTCCGGAGTGACTTCCTTATCCCATATTGTTTTGTTCACTTGGTGGATCTCTTGAGCGGTTTTCTCTCCTGCATACTTCATAAGCTCTGCCAGAATGCAGTCGACTCTGCGAGCCTTGTTGTTTTCAATCGATTTATTGGGTCTGTAGCGGTTCCGCCAAACCCCACGGCCCCCTTACCTGAAAAACCCCCATAACTTCATCCCAATCTGTATAAGTTGTTGCTAATCAATCGCATTAAGCACCTGTAAGTGCTTCACGCATCAAATAGATCAAATTTATGATCTAAAAGTCGCTGTTAAAGAATCCTTACCTTTCATGCATCTCTTCGCATATAAATTCCCTGTAAGAATTCTTTCCTAACTCATCAGGAGTCCCAAACCAATTCAGCACCTCCGGTGCCAGGCAATTCCCCCTAGACGAATTCCTGAAAACAAAATGATTTGGTTTACATACAATGTAACCATCATAACAGGGATCTTAAACATTGCGTCGCCTATTTCCCGTCCTCACCAAGTATATAATAAATCACTATACATACACATTGGCTGGCGACCTACACCCAAGGGACCAAAACAAAGATACGCATCTGGCGTCTTAAGGCATCAATTAAATCCTACAGCACAGCCAAATGCAAATAGGAATTGAATACCTACCCTTATCAGTGATGCCATAAACACCATTTCCCGGTAATCAAGCTAAATCCAATTAGCGCATTTCCACATTGTATTTCCGCCTATTTATTTAGCCGCAATGCACATCTTAGACAAAGAGCTAAGCGTTCTCATATTTCGGGATCTGCTTCTCATCAGCAGCGGCATGAGCAAACAAAACCCATTAGCATCCAAGGAGATTCGGTTTGTTTGCTTTACCGAACTCACATCTCATGGAAACACCCTATGCCCTTTTCGTCGTTTCAGATTCATTCTCATGTCCCATGAAAGAACCCATGTACATACATACATGTGTACTACTAACGATCTTCACGGTCCCTTTGTCCTTACCGCCTGTCTGCTTGGTTTATCTATCGCCTTCGCGCGTGTGTTGAATATTATGATCCTCACGATCACCCATCTCTCCATTACGAGATCTGGTTTTCTGTTCCACAAAGAGAGACTTTACGTCTCTCTTGTGGTAGGTAAAACGTATCCTTACTGGAGAGGAACACTTTCTCTCTCGGGGAAACTCACCCCATTAGAGAGTCGGCTCTGCACGAGCCGTTTATCGCTGAGTCCAATTACATCCTCCGACCACCACGGTCATGCTATCTCCTGCTCCCCGTGGCGCCGCGGGGACGCATATATCCGAAGTCGAGTCGGGAAAGTGCGCTTTAATTTAAGTGATTTAATTTAAATCTCGTTAGGGGAAGTACACGGGTCGCGGATAAAGTAAACGATAAAGTGGATATTTTTTTCCGCTGCATCTTTTGTACTTTTAAACATAAAAGCAGTGCGCATCAACCAGAAACGTGTGATTTCATAAATTAATCTTAATTCAGATTTTTCTGGCTGCATCAGTGGTTTTGGATGTCAACACAATACGATGGTCAACGTACATCTTAATAAATAAATGTTTAAATAAAGAACTAACGTCGAACAACGTGTTTTATTTTTTCGGGTGAATTTTCCGCGTGAACAGTTTTCTTTCAGTGTTTGGCGGAACATTTTTGGAACCTTAGTGACAGTCGGATGGGTATAGCAGTGAACCGAGTGCCCGTGTCTGGCACAATATACTCCTCCTCCCCACAGGTCTACAACTCCGTTGAAGACGGCTCTGGGATCGGAAGCTCGGCTGTTTGTACGTCAGGTGCGTTTATTTGTGGTTGATGGTTGCTCACATTGAGCAAGTTTTCTAAGTATTGCTTTCATCTTGAGACGATTTTGTTTGTTTCTGTGACAATTTTGTTTCTGTGACGATTTTATTTGTTTCTATGACCAGACGCGTTTGCGTCTCTAATTAAATTGGATCTCTATCGGGAGACATTTCTGAGTGAGTTTATGCTGACTTACATACCTCTGATGTTTTTTTCTCTGCCATTTTCTAGAATTTTTTCGGGTTTTTTAGCATTTGAAAAGTCTCGTTGTCTCTTTCAGAATCGTCATGTATCTTTCTGCGTTGACTTCATCAAAATTTATTGCAAAGGTCTTTCGTAATATCAGAAAAAGATGTAAATAGGAAAAAAAAATGTTGGTCAGTGTTAATTAATTAATAAAAATTGAAATAATATATAACAGAGTTAATAAAAATTAAAATAACAAATAATTGGGATCCGTGTGTCTTCTTATCATCATCATCATCATCGGCACTACAACCGGGATCCAGTCATGGCCTCATTTAGCAAGTCTTTCCACCGGTATCCGGTCCTTATCCGAGACTTGTTAAATTGTCCATTATATTTTGTTTTTCCGGGCAAGGTTATTAGCCTTGCACCAACATTTCTCAGGATGGTATCTTCTCATACGAGATAGTAAAAATTGACTGGCTTTTTAACGCAAAAACTATCCGTCAAATTTCCATTTGTTTATGCATTAATTTTCTGTATTTTATAAGTCTCCACTTCTTCGTTGATGGTATACATATTAAACACGTTGTACTAATACATGCTTTAGCTTCGGCTGCTTACATTAAATTTTGTTTGATTTTTTTTTAAATACAGTATACATTTTCTGTTTTGAATCTGTAATGGTCACCCCACCATTAAATCCATTATTTTTATAACATCAGCCATTGTGAAGAGGCATTCAGTTGAGTTACTTTGAGTGGCTTCAATTTTTCTTATATTTTGTTTTAAAACTATGGAATTTGTCGCATTTAAGATAATAATTTAAATGTATTTGATTAAATAAGAAATAAAAATAATACTATTAGAATAAATCTTTAAAAGGCAACTTAAGTAAAAATACATGGGGGCTGAAAAGTTACCGACCTCAATGTGAAGATGGCAGCACTCGTCAACAAAAGCTAGTGAATGTAATTGTGTATCTTCTGACAATTACTCTCCAAAATTTCAGCCATTTTGGACACGTAGTTTATTTTTGACAGTCGTTTAAATGAGTCAATGTGAGTGTTTGTGTGAATATGGACCAAATTGAGTATCGATCTGTCATTAAATTTTTGTTCTTGAAAGGCAGTACTGCCTACGCAAATTAAAGATGAGTTGGCCTCTGTGTATGGGGACTCTGCAGCATCATTTACCACAGTCAAATTTTGGGGAGCTGAATTTAAACGTGGCCGTGAGAGCTTAGGAGACGATAAACGTTCGGGACGTCCCAAAACTGCAACAACTGACAATAACATCGGTAAACTTCACTCAATGGTGCTAGACAACCGCCGAATTAAAGGGAGAGAGATAACAGAGGCTATAAAAATGTCTAAGTAACGTGTTTGTCAAATCAAGATTTAGGCATGAGAAAGCTGTCCGCGGGTTTTTTCACGTTAGACTAAGAACGTGTTCGAATGACCATTTCCAACGCTCTGTTGGCGCAGTTTAGGCAAAATAAATCCGAGTTTTGCCGCCGATTAATTACCGTCGATGAAGCTTGGATACACTATTATACGCCTGAAACAAAAATGACGTCAAAACAGTGGACTGCAAAGGGGGAATCGGCTCCAAAAAAAGCAAAAACAGTTTTTTTTCTGCTGGGAAAGTGATGGCGACTGTTTTTTGGGATAGTCATGGAGTTATCTTAATCGATTATCTACATAAATGAAAAACCATTACAGGAGCATACTACGCATTCATATTTGCAGAAAAAGAAAGTCCTGTTTCCCCAAGACAACGCGCCGTCTGACACCTCAGCGATTGCCATAGCGAAAATTCACGAATTACGGTTTGAACTGCTCGACCATCCGCTTTACTCACCAGATCTAGCCCCAAGCGACTTCTTTTTGTTCCCTTATCTAAAAATTGCGCTCGGAGGACAGAGATTTTTGTCAAATGAGGAGGCAATCACCTTCGTGAACAGTTATTTTGCGGGCAAAAACGCCGAGTACTATTTGGATGGGTTAGAGAGATGGGAGCATCGCTGGGAGAAGTGTGTAGAATTACAAGGAGACTATGTAGAAAAATAAAAATAAATTTAAAAAAATGTCTTGTATCTTTGTTAGGTCGGAAACTTTTCAGGCCATCCTCGTATAAATGAAAACGCACTGGCGTAATATTCTTTTTATTTGGATTTATGCGGGGATTCAGTGTAGTAGCTGCAAGAGTGCAAGGATTTCACACATGTAGTGTTTGCTTTCGTTCATCCGTTGTTGATATCAGCTTGTATTTCATGGCATTACTTTTTTCGGTTATTATAACGATTTACTGGTTCTGCTCTTGGCCGTGCAACCTTGTGGGTCGTTTTGCTAGGGGCGTCGGCACGGACGCAGTTTGAGCAAAACACCACTGGGGTTACACTGACAAATATTCCGACGCTCTCGGTTCTTTACATCAAGGTTCATCCAAACTGTGCACAACAAGAGTAAAATGAAACGCAGGAGCTTTTTTTATTGTTTATTTTTTCTTTATTTAATTACTCCATTAATGATCACAACCGATCTGCTTTATTAACCACTAGTCTGCCTCTACGAGGTCTCTTACCTCTAGTAAACGGAACGGATTCAAAAACTATCGCGTGATAAGTCGTTGTTACCATCGAACTTAATTTGCAAAACAAAACTGGATCTCCAACATTAAAAACACAATCTCACCGCTTGATTAAGGATCACGCAGATGACAAAAAGATATTATTTTTTTAACTCGACTCCGAATATTACGCGTATAGTGCGTGTGACCTCTTGTGATGATGATATCTGACTCCCCGAGGGAAACAGACCCAGCCTCGGGGATTGCGATGGGTATCGATGCACACCATCGCAGGGGAAACAATCCTTCCTTCGCCCCCAATGACCAATGAAAAACGATTTTCATTCCATTGGAAGGTTCGCATGAATATTATCCTTTAGTCTTTAGCGAAGGAAAGGAAAAAAGGGAAAAAAGGAAAAACACATATGCCACAGGTCAAACATGCTGATCGATGCATGGACCGGGCATATCGCCGCCGTCTGATAAGGATAAATTCGATGATTGACGTTAAATCAATAGAGCCTTTGCCCACGCTGGCTAGGCACAGGGTAGATGGGATAGTGACGCTGGCGGAACATACCGTCATAAATCATAGGAATTGGTTTTCTATTCTGTTGGTCTTAAATCAACAGACCTCGAGGAGACGATCGAGGTCACGATGCATGGGTGCATATTATTTTAGGATACGTTAATCCCAGATATGTTGCCGTTAGGCAAAAATATTTTCTTGTGTTTACTTTGGGTAAACGAAAGCCGTTTCGATAGCCAGCGTGAGAATCGTGGCTACTCGTTGTTTGGATTGGTTAATGCAAACACATTAGGATCGCATCCAATACATTGCGTGTTTATCGCCTATGCAACCGATCTGAGATAATTGGTTGCAGCTGTATTAGCTGGCGATTTGCCATGTCTTGATCGTGGGATCAGCGGTTGCTTGAGAAAAGCAAACACAGTGAGATTGTTGTGAAAATGATAGGCATGAATATCGACGAGGGGACCGGGGAAGGTTTCCTAATGGTTTGCAATGGTCATGGGTGCAGACCAGAGGAACCAAATATGTTTTCATGGATACAGCGATGTGGTTGATGCTGTGGCAAGGTGATGATCTTGCCATGGGATGATTTACAGGTACTTAAGATGATTGAAGGGTGGCTTAATGCTGCCCTATTGCAGGTAAGTACCATGGCGTTGTAAAGGGTAGATGAAGGTTAGGTGGGGTTTAAACGATGGGTGATTCTTCGGCGCCTTGAAGAAACCCCATAACACATCTGTCCAACGCTATGTCTCTCCAAATATATAGCGGCTCCAAATTAGAGCGCCACTAAATTTCACAACTAACCATCTGAATGATGCCACTTTCGAAGTTTCGTAATAAATATTTGAACTTTTCTGAGCGAACTTTCAAAGTTGTGAAGGGGAAGAATACAACCACAGAGCATACCATCTACTAAGTTCGCTACTCCCGTACCATAACATTTCTCGTCTGTTTCCCAAACTCTGCAGCTCGTCATACCCTTTTAGAATTCGCCTGATGCTATTTCGCTGTAGCACCTTCTCGGCAGTAACTATAACATATACGCCACACGCGGAAACCAACTAGAGGACGGTTGAAGAAACGACGCCAATATTCACCGTTTTTCGTTTCCTTGGTGGCCTTATAGCATCGTTTCCTCACTACAAATCAGGTCGGCAAACGTTCTACTGCTTATTATAATACGTTCCAAAGACACGGTATAGATGAAGATCGACAATGGGTTGACTCCAAACGTCGACTGGGCGTAAAACATAAACATAAACCGTTGAGGTTATGTACCGTATCATCGATATCAGCGCCGATTTTGGCATAGGCTTGGTAAGAAAACCACGACCAAAGTCAGATGGGAAAGTGGAGAAAACCAGGATATGCCTCAAGTGCCCTTATTCCGACCACAATAGGACCGATCTGATTGGTAGTCGACTATTCCACTATAAGCAAAGACACGGAAAACGGACAAATATGATCCGTCGAATATAGTTATTAGTCCCAAGTCCTGCACGGACCTTCCGTGGGGAAACAGATTCAGAACTAGGATGAGGAAGAGAGCCGGGCATTATTTTCCCATAGCAGCTGACACCAATGTCCTTCTTGTGACTAGCTCGCTACGAATGGTACGTTGACTCTCTGGATTAATGATGACATTTACGAAGTTCAGAGTTTTGTGAGCGAACTTTCAAAGTGAGAGAAGAGAGAGAAAATAACACCAGAACACCGAAAGTCTTCTAAAAACATCTAAATAAATCGGTAGCATCCGCTTTTGGTTTGATCTTCTAATTTTCCTTACTCGACGTTAGTCACTCATGAAAGGTAGTGTGGTGTAGGTTTTATTATTGTTATCCTCTTTTAATCGGATTCCTGTTTTTAATACGTGTGCAAGTAGACACTCGCCTTGTTTGTTGACTACAACTTTATTGGAAAAGATACGAAGTGATATTGCAAGTTCTTCTTGAGTTTGACATGCATTGTCATCCAGTAAGACTTGAAGTTATTCGTCGTCAATTTTTTTTACCGCACGTAGACGTGGAGCGTCTTTAAGATTGAAATTTCCTTCACGAAATCTTGCAAACCTTTTTTTTTACTGTTGACTGACTCACAGAATGTTCACTTAAAGTCAAATTAGTCAATTCCATAGCTTGAGCCGCATTTTTTTTGTTTTCATTGGAAAACAGAATATAATGCAATGGCAATGTTGCTTATCGACATCTATGTATCTCTTATACAACTGATGCACACGGAATGGCAGCTTGTAAATTAATAAGTCATGAAAACATCATAAAAAGAACAAAAACAAATGACTAAAGTACGTATATCGAAAATTGCGAGCTAATTGGATCCATTCAAATTTAATGCAGCCAACTTCAGACCCAAGTTTCTACTTGTATACCTATTACATGTCATCATCATCATCGGCACTACAACCGGGATTCGGTCTTGGCCTTATCTAGCAAGTCTCTCTACCGGTATCCGGTCCTTATCCGAGACTTGTTAAATTTTCCATAATGATTTGTTTTTTCGGACAATGTCATTAGCCTTGCCCCGGGCTATTACCAGTTGTACCGGTATGAAGTGAAAAAACTTTTTTTTTTTTTAAATAAAAAACATTTTATTCGAAGTATTGGCCATTGCTTTCTACACATTTCGACCACCTTACTGGCGATTTGTGGATACCACGGCAATAAAACCGGAACTCTTTAGAGGCAAACCATTCGGAGACCCAATTTTCGACTTCTTCGTAGGAATTGAAATGCTGCTCAGCCAATGCGTGTCCCATCGATGAAAACAAATGGTAGTCGGAAGGAGCCAAGTCTGGTGAATACGGCGGGTGGGATAACACTTCCTAGCCGAGAGCTTTTATTGTGTCTTTGACGAGTTTTGCTCTATGACTCGGTGCATTATCATGCAACAAAATTACCCTTCCGTGTCTTGTAGCTCATTCTGGTCGATTTTCGATCAATACATGGTTCAAATTGATCATTTTTTTCGGCAGGTTTTAGAAGTTCAAGATACACCACCGCCTCCTGGTCCCACTAAACACAGAGCATTGTCTTTTTTTCCGAACCGATCAGGCTTTGCAGTCGATGTTGACGCTTCTGCTGGATGTACCCATGATTTTTTGCGTTTAGGATTTTTAAAATAAATCCATTTTTCATCACCAGTCACAATTCGATGCAATACGGACTTCATTTCGTGCCGTAGAAGCAACGTTTCACATGTGGTGTTTCGCTTTTCCATCTGCCTGTCATTCAATTCATGTGGCACCCAGTTTCCACACCTTTGTATCTTTCCCATAGCTTTTAAACGGTCAGAAATTGTTTGTTGTGCAACATTTAACATTTGTTTTTGACTTAAAGTGTCAGCTTGATCCAATATCGCTTGCAATTCGGCGTCTTCAAACTTTTTTTGGTGGTCTTCCACGTTCTTCATTTCGCACCTTACGGATGTGGGTGATTCTGGTGGTCGAAAAATGACCAGAAACCAGAGACGAAATTTCGTTTAAATCGAACTCCAGCCACATTCTCTTCGATGGTCAGATTGATGTCCCGCTTAGGGTCGCCCTGAATAAGATAATTTCGACTATTTGGAAGTTATTTTTTAACTGAATAATTTTATGAATGCGTCAATTCTGGGAATTATAGTTTCAGGTATTTTTATTTCTGATTTGTCGTTATACGCTGTTCGGTTTCTTCTGGTTCTCTTTAAATTTGATATTTGGTGATTTATCAGAATACACTTTTTGGACTATTGAACTCTATATGACAACGGTATCTTTTTTTTTCATGAATCAGTTTGTTGCCAAACAAGGTAGAACATACCGGTGTTAGACAATCGCTTTATTTGCTTGATAAATACGGATGGCGCATTGTGTAGAGAACGTGTTGAAAGCACTTACGATAGACATTCAAGTCCTTCTTAATTTCGTTGGCAACTAACATCAACCTACATGAATGCATTTCTTCATTCTTTCACCAACTATGTCAATAAGACAAACAGCGCTAAGCATTTCCAAAGTTATGTTTTCAGCAAATATTTGAATTGCAATTTAAGAAGATAGGAAAAGAATAGTTTAAAAGTAAAATAGTCTCACGGTGAAGTGTTTTTTAATATTGAAACTTCCGGATCAGTCAGGGTCAACTACATATGGCGAGAACCGCTCTCCACCCCGAGCAACGAAACCGATGACACCAACTACGGCTCAAAACATACAGCAACCGACTCATCACCACAATCGATATAAAAACAACAACCCACAGGGTTACATAATAGAAGCCTTTTACAACCCGAATCAACGGAAACTTGTAGAAGAAATCGACCCCTTTGCTCATCTGCTGTTTCCGTAAGGCGAAGAAATCATCATCCTCAATCTTAAAATCAATCATCGTATGTAATGCATTGAATAGCTCAAATGCCAGCCCTTTAGTTCGCGAAACTGTCAACCGAATACAACCCTTGTCAAGCGGTCGCATGATGTCTTGGCCTCGAACCACCTGCAAACATCTCTTCTATAGCAGAGTGAACTCCATGTTATCAACGGAGACTTTAGTGCTCAATCCGATCACCGCAAATCCAAGAACAACTATATTTATAAAGGATACTCGTCGTTACTTATGAAGGGGTTCGTTTAGTCGGCAAACGGCACCGCTGGTGCTTATTTAAGTCAGAAAATATGTTTACGTGGATACGGTTGTTTGGATGTTCCGCGTATAAGTCACACGCTTGTGTCGTTTTGTATTAAACTCGTTAAAGCCAAAGTTTGTTAACGATTTGTGTTGCATGACTACCGATTTGTAATAAAACACACACTTGAACTTTTATATTAAATTTAATCTTTATTACGCTCGAAAGGTACCAAAAACATCACTTTGTCATTTAGTTCACAAAAACACGTAAATATGTTGTGGCGGTTCCGCCAGATCCCACGGCTCGCCCTCCTGAAAAAACCCCCATAATTACTACCCAACGTCCTTAAGTTCGCTAATGCAACGGTATTAATACCTGTAAATGCTTCACGCATTATATTGATCACCATCTGTAATCATAAAATCCCTATAAAGAAAACTTACCTTCATGCATCCCTTCGCATACAATTTTTCATAAGATTTCTTTGTTTTCTTATTTGGTATTCTGAACCAATTCGGTACCAGACAAATTCCTGTAAACAAAATAATTCGGCTTGCAATCAATGTAACCGTCATGACAGGGACCATAAATATCGCGCCGTCTATTTTCCCAGCCGCGTCATATACCTTTACATACACATTGCCTGGCAACCTTTTTTGTTTGTCTTACCAACAAACAACCCAAGCAGCTGCATATAATTAGCGCAATAGACGCCGAAACCAAATTCTCCAGCATTTCCTAATGCAAATATGAACCCGGTTTCTACTGCAGCCAGAGATGCCATAAACATCCAATTTGCTTTTAGCACCTTTTTCTCCAAACGTCGAAAATAGCGACGAGGCATCGTGTAAACAATGACCCGCATTACCAACGGCGCATTTGGTCGCCTTTTCTTTTGTCCTTGCCGCCTGCCTGTTTCGTTGTTCCACTGCACGTGTGAATAGCATTGATCTCAACGATCCCACACATACCACCATGACCTTTATTACAAGATCTGGTTTCCTATACCACCAAGAGTGACTTTACGTTTCCCTGGTGGTAGGTAAAAAACGATATCCTTATTGGAGAGGATATCGTTTGAGTCTTATTCCATCCTCCGACCACGCTGGTCGCACGCGTGAAACTCCCGCTCTCCGCCACCAGCGGAGAAGCGTAAACAGTAACATACGCAAATATATACCCGGAGTCGTGTGGGTATTAGTTTAAAGTATCAATTGGAATGTTTTAAGTGTTGTTCGACTTTAATATACATTGAAATAATGAAAGTGTAAACCATTTTTGATGAATCGAAAACAATAAGTGCCCGTTTTTAGTTTTGTACTCAACTCAAATTAAATAAAAAAAAAACAGTTTGAACTATTAAGGCTCGCGTGTGTTTTGCTGCGTTGTCGATTTCTGTTGGTGCTTTGCCTTTTTTGTGTCCGGCGGAACGAAGAAGGAACATATACATGATGGAGGAGGAAGTAGAACGGGGTACCCATGCAGGTACATTACTTCCTACCCCATATTGGTTTCCTATACCACCAAGAGTGACTTAACGTTTCCCTGGTGGTAGGTAAAAAACGATATCCTTATTGGAGAGGATATCGTTTGGGTCGTATTCCAACCACCGATTCGGTTGGTTCGCCTTCCGCACCCCGTGGCGTCCGGGGGTGCGCATACCCTGAGTCGAACAAGTCTCTGCGCGAGTGCTAAAGTCTCCTTGTTAGTTAAATCCTTAGTAACACACTAATTCTTTTTACATGTAAATTAAAATAAGACCGTATTAAAAAAAAAAAAACAAACAATTCCAGAGTGCTTGTACTCGACTAGTTATACTCCGTGAATGTGTACCAAGTTTGAAATAAACAAACATTTTGTTCATAAATTAAAATTAAATTAGAAACGGTGATCACCGGCAATAAAACCAGTTATATCGTATTAAACTACATACAGTGCGTTTCATTAACTTTCGCTTCGGTGCCAGCAGTGTGTTTCTTTTCTGTGCTGCTTATCCTAGTGGTCCATTTTCGTTTCTTCCGGGTGAACAGTTTTCCTAGTGCTTGGCGGAACCTTTGTGGAACTTTTAGTAATTATGATGGAGGAGGAAGTTAATCAGCGCCGTACGCCGGTGCACTTACTTCCTACCCCATAATGTCACATTTAAACGTTATTAGTTAAAACGCTTTTAAGACTCTACCGTCTTGTGAAGATGGCGGTTTATTCACTTTTTGTGTTTTTTAATGTTTCACTTTTGTTTGTGTTTTCTTGAAACACTTTTTGTTTTTGTTTGGGAGCTCTGTAAGCTCTTTTTGAGTCAAGGGTTTTCAAGCTCTCATGAGTTCTTAAACTCAGGCTTCCTTAAACTCTTCGACTGCGCCAAATTGGTAAATGATTTACATATAGCACTTTACACACACAGAGAGAGAGAGAGAGAGAATGGCAACACACACACACACACAGAGAATGAAAAACGCACATTTAATTAAATAAAACCAGGAAAACTATTCTTAATTTAATTCACCCTTTATTTATAACTTCGGTTTTTTGCTTTTGTTTATATTTCAATTTACAAAATTCAGTTTTCTAAAACAATCTCCTATATGTTTGATGCTGAGAGAAACACAACACTGAATGATCGTCACAGCGAACACAATCAATTTAGTCATACAAATGCGGTTTTTTGGGATTTGTTTTGAATTCAATTCACAAAATTCAGTTTGTCTAAAACAATCTTCTTCATGTTTGGATTCTGAGAGAAACACAACACTGACACTGATTTGGATTTGGAACACGTATCCAGAAGATTCGGATTATTGTTGCACTTTTGAGGAGAACACGATGGTTTTAAATAGAATATTCACCGGGGAGATAAATATTATCCGCGTAAGGAACTCGACGAACTCGTGCGGTAAGCGCAAACCGCCGATGTTCTTTTTTTTAACTATCGTCAAAGAGTTAATCGCAGCGACTTTCTCTTCCGTCTTCGATGAAGGGTAACATTCACGACTTTCTTTGCTTATTGCCCGATCAGGACCACGGTTGCCCACACACTCTTTGATCAAACCGAACGACGTTCATACACACACGCCCTTATCTCTCTAACGATCGTGCAGACCGAAAGATGCATCCATTGTTTACACACAATAGATCTTTTTTGATACAACAGAGGTATGCTTCGCAGAACATTTCCTCAAAATCATAAACATTGAACATGTTTACGATCTGCGAGACCTGATTGTGTGGATTGTGGATTGTGTACACAATTCTTAGAACCTTGTATTTACACAAGTGTTCATTTATGGTCAACGATGGCATAGATATTTTGTATACCTTATTGCTTCGTTACCATGGAATTGTTCTTAGTTTTGAGTAGCACATTATTTTCTTTGTGCCGTCATGGATTTTTCCCAGATGTGGTATCTGGATTCCATGATTCGCCCGTATATGAATTTTGTATCTAATGCACTTTTACAGGTACTCATTGGATTGGATATGTTGATTAGGATTAATTAACATATGGGGCTTCATGTGAAGGTGAATCCTGTTAATGGTGGGGAATGCTCCTCGATAGTATAGTGGTTAGTATACCCGCCTGTCATGCGGGAGGCTGGGGTTCGATTCCCCGTCGGCGAGCCTCTGGCGCAAGACTAATGAACTTGCCCGGAAAATTTAACAAGCCTTAGGACTTGCTAAATAAGGCTAAGACCGGTTCCCGGTTTTAGTGCCGATGATGATGATGACCCCCAAAAAGGGTGAGTATTAGGGGAGGGTATGCGTTGCGTGTAACAAGTTGCATTTGCATTAATAAAGTGTCATAGTGACCGGTCGTATCTCAACGTATTGCTTTGTCGTTAGTTACACGCGTAAATCATTTAAATTCGAACGTTCATCAGCTTCATCCCCGAGTATTTGCATCAATGACAGTGCCTTCTAAAACAGGACATTTTAAAAAAAACAACCTGCTTTATTCTTCTTGACCCAATTGGAAGTTTTGAGCTGGACTTTTGCCGTTCTTTGTGAGTTTTACTTGTTTCTCTGAGGTTGAGCAAAGGTGTTTACGACCGTGTTTTTGCGGAAACAAGGTCACGTTGAGCAACGTGAACCCAATACTCGGATGTTTGTGGTCGTTTGCTGTAGATGCAGTGCACAACATCCAAGCGAACAGTACCTAGAGTTCATCAATGACGAATCATCTGATCGGAGGCAACCATGTATCGAATCGAGTAGATGGTTTGCGGGCGAAGTTATTCTATATATTGCTCGTTCTACGCGATGACGTGTTTTTACCACTGTGTTCCGAAGTGAAATGTGAAAGGTGTTTCGGTTGGAAATCATTAACTCACTCAAATCCAGACTCAATTATTGTAATCTTCACTTAATTAATTGGTGTGTGATGTAGTGGAAAACGTGTTTATCAGAAGTCACAGTTCTACGATGGTTGCTACTCCTATGGAAACAAACGCTGGTTAACCACCACCAGTACAACCCGTGACTCCCTGTCGTTATCCATCGATCCATATCGTAGTCCACAAAATCTCGCCTAGATTATCTGTCGAGCTTATCAGCCCCGGACTGATCTGAGTTCGACAGTACAGGTAAGCGAGGTTTGTATTCCTAATAGAAGATATATATGTATATATATATATATATATATATATATATATATATATATATATATATATATATATATATTCAAACACGTATTTCTCTTCACTGAACCGTTGTGGGTAACATCGCTACTTCAACGGGAAGCCAACACCCACAAAAACCATTGGACAAATAAGGCAGTTGGCATCAGAGTCGCGGAGGGCGTCCATCACCATGCTCTACAGAATTTTGAACTGCAGCAGATGGAAGGTAGGTGCTACCAAACTCAAAAGATATAACGTAAGACACATATAAGGGGCAAGAAGTCTTTTCGAAGACAAACGTACTAAAATAGTTTTAAACGAAAATGTTAGTGAATAAGAAGTTGAGAAAATAAACAAAAACTATAACAATTCTCTAGTATAAAAGGAAAGGTAATATCCAAACCTGTAGGGTCGACTCTTTAGTAGCGAGATTTTTCAATTGTAAATCCGGTTCAGATCTACTCTGTAGATTTTGATCGGAGGAGACAAGGAAGTTACGCTCGCTTGCCAGCGTTCGTTTGCACCCGCTTGGTAGCGCACTATAGCTGCGTTTGTGTGAACATTTCTGACCGCATTTCTTGAACATTATGCAACATTTAAATTGGCTGCATCGTTTTGCACTGGATTGTATCTTCCATTTATATTAATTTCACTCATTGACATTATAGCGTATGAAATAATAGTGAAGAAGAACGTGTGATTCGAACTGAGGCTATGACAGTTTGAATCACCAAAAATTGAACCTAAGCGTTACCCATCAGTCTACTGGCCGATTTTTGAATTTGATTTTTAAACTCGACTATACTCCACTGATGTGAATTGTTATGTTATCGCTTGGTATACGGCTCTGATGTATTTTCCTATTAGATTTTTCGTTCGGTGCTCTTCACTATTTTGCTTGTGAATTGTGTGTGTATCTGCTAGAGTCGCCACAACATTCCTTTGGAGTCATTTACATTTAGTAAGTCCTGGTTAGTATTTGTCATGAGATCCTGAGAATTTTGCGTTTGTTCCAAATACCTGAAAGTAATGTTCCTACATTTAGATTGTTCTGTCCTTGAATATAAATGAAAAAAGAGTCATGTAAAAACTGACCCGAAGCGCACACACACACAATTTATTTCAAGATATAAACAAACCTTTTATATTGACCATCAGTCAGTCGAACAGATTCATCTTCAGGTGTTAAATAATCCAAATGAGCTTGATTCACGTGTAGTAACAATTCGGCTGGGGAAACTTCCCCATATCCGGGGGTTTGTGATAATACCAAATATTTGGGAGTATTTACAAATCTAAAACAAAATATTTTACACCATTAATATCGATATTTTATAGTCAATATTTCTAATTCATGTATACATAGTTTCTCAATTGTAGACAACGTAACATTGAAACAGAACGTCGCAGGTATTAGTTACGCCTGCTATTTAGCACTCCTATGCAGCTGTACCCGATAAACAATAAAAAATATAGAAGTGCCATCTCGATACAAGACCATTACATTCCCTAGGTTTATGGACCGATAACAATTTTTGAAGGTTATGCCGGATATACCACCCATAGTGAAGAAATATGAGACATTAATTGAACCAACAAAACAGAGTCCTGCCATAAAATCCAATTACATATCCAAGTAGATGTTTTTACACCCATATGACTTAGTTTGTGGTGATGCCATCAGGCGAAGAACACATATATCTTTCAACACATAAAGATCTTAGAATGTATTTGATATCTTAAGCTCTCAGTTTCATTGTCAGTTTAGAAACTCGACTCCCCACAGGAAGTGCGATGTGAGATATGAGCGTATTATGTCAACAGACTATCGACTAAGTGGAAATATTTTCCATGAAATGGAGTTACCAACGGTTCAACTATCTACGTGAGGGAAGAAGAACAAACTTTACGTTGCTTGGCACGTTATATTTATATAAAGCAATGTACGTATCCGGTTGCTTGCACTCGCAAACCCGAAGTCGTCCACGGTCACAACCACGTTTGGCGTTATAAAAAGGCTACGAGAGAGATGAGGCTACAAAAACGTCTTAATTCTGTGGTTCATCCATGAAGGGAGAAGTCCTTGTGTTTATCCGACATGTTTGGATAATCATGCACTATGGGTTGTTCCTTATTTTTATTGTTAAGCTAATCGCTTGAACGCAGTATATGTTGTAGAGATCAAGTGCTCTAAGAAACTACAATAGTAACATAGTTCATACTTTTACTTTAGTCTTTTTATGTTAATTAACTCAATGCCATGAAATGTGAACATTTTGAGAGATACGAATACTTTTTTGGGCAATTTGTTTGTTATTTTAATCTCTGAAAAATACGTAGGTATACAGGAACTGGTCATAATTATAATTCGTAGTTAGGCAAATAAGTCACGAACAAAATCATACATTAGCAAGGAGATCACGTTCTCCTACACGTGTTCTCGTTGCAAACTCTTCACGTGCTCTCCCAGATTACGATTGAATTTCATCTTTCCAGGTCATCGCTTAGGTAAAATTATTTCCGACCTTTTACCATCGTTCCATCTATCGGAGATATCGGGTTGCTGACATCATTGTGAAGAAAAATACCAAATGATTTTATTGTTGTCTATATACTCGTGTGTTATTTAATTTAGTTATAAAAGGTTACTCTCCGTTATTTACTTATATGCCGTATTGTGCTTCCTTAGTATGCCGTAGAGTTGTGATTTCTTACTTCTATTACAAACAGGTTTTATTTATTTTAATTTAGTCCATCATTTATTTTAACTTCACCGAGAAATCTCGATAAAGTCGAAATTTGGGAGGTCAATGGCTGTATGGCGAATCGTGCTATTAATGAGAAATCCTCCTCCGTTGATGGTAGCAGCAGCAGTGGAAGTTTCATCTCTTGGGGTCGTAGAATATTTTACATGTAGGAATACAGGACGATAATATGAACCCAATCTAGTTTCGATTACAAGAACCGCATTCGCTCCCTCCTCCTTTATGAAGTCAAAGATCAACAAACGTTGTGATAGCTAAACAAAGGGAAGGCATTTATAAGGATAACTTTAATTGTGTAATCCCTTCTTAAATGTATGTTTTTCATATGCAGTGCATCCTTTTCAGCAATGGATATCAGTTTTTCGTATCGATGTGAAACATCCTCAATTAGACAGGAAAACTCAAACATCAGTTTCTCGACCATTGAGCAGTGCCCCTTTAGAAGCATTTTGTGATGTTTTATGTCTAATTAATGTTATGGCTCACTGAGAGATCGAAAACATATATTTTTTATGGAGAGAGTTACTATCCCTACTCGTGCCATTCTGGTCGGGATAATAATCAGCTCGCACTGTGCTCTGAAATTTAAGGGTATTTCAAAATCCCCGTTTGTGTACGCGTTAGTGTTAAAAAATAAAAATAAAACCTACCATCTATATAGTTTGATCTATAAAGAACACAGAGCGTGGTTATAAAAAAAATGGTGGCGAGAGGCCAACCTAAGCAAAACAAGGACATATGTGTCCCTCATCTTATCCCTGGCTTCTGATCATCTTGCGCTAACCAGATTCGCCCACATCCGTGAGGATGTTGGGTAC